>JAIPMN010141408.1:0-19493 GCA_020650975.1 Apostichopus californicus
TATCGTGAATAGTGTCCTACTGTACATCTATAGTTAAGCAATTTGCATTTAAGTTTAACACAGGTCTCACTGTAGAATTCACACAATTAGCAAGCTACTATTTATAACACCCAAAGCTATGTAAAGCACAACAGGAGAACTGATAACCTGATTCCTGGACATGGTTGATACATACCAAAACATTGAGACTGTGTATAATCTATACTGGATATTATTTTTCAATTGATACTTATGCTCTATGCTATGCACTATAGCTACAGAATGTGTTAAAACTGCACAAAGTCTGTGTAATATGTGCTCATAGTTGTGTGCATTACACTAAGCAATTGTAAAAAGGGTGTGTAGAATTAACACAACTGTTGTGTATGTTTTTACACAAGGTGTGCTGAAATTGCAAACAGTTGTGTACAATTTACACAATTATTGTGTATTGGGATATACACAACTGTGAGTAGATTTAACAAAACTGTTGTGTAAATGATCACTTACACAACAGTTGTGTAGTTTCTACACAAGGTTGATAGGTGCACTAGTTACACAGCGGTTGTGTAGAATTTTACACAACCTATGTAATTTTTTTTTAGAGTGTAGTGGGAATCATCCCCTGTAAAATGATATGCTAGCCAACAAGAATAATACAGATAATCAGATCAAGCCCATGTAGGAGTTAGAAGTTTTAAGTTTATATGCAGTCGAGATGTTTGAGATAAAACAATTTAGTGTCTAAACATACCTACATACACCGTACTACATGAACAAGGAAAAGCATATAGCTGAAAAGATGTGCTTAAAGTTTCTACTTTTTCGTGGATAAAAGAAATATTTAAAGCTTTGTCATTGCACCTTCTCCTTAACCGAAAAACTTATTATAAGCTGTCATTTTAAGGTTATCTGAAAGGTAATATCGTCATAATCATCAATGTATTAATTGTGAGCATTCTTGTGAGTTACATCTATCGCTGACTAGCTTAGTTAGACAATGCAGATAATTATTGGCTAGTTATGTAGGCGTATACTATATCGACATGAAACTTCTGTTTTTTGACATCATACTTCAAGATAGCTGGTTGAGGTCGCTGTATAACTTACTCCTAGTCGATGCTCAGAAACAACAACTTTATATATAATAATGGCTTTGATAAGACATGGATGTATACAATCAAACAAAATGTGCGTGAACCTTACGTCATATACATTTTACAATAGGATATTGATGTTTGCATGTGATCTATAAAGAGACCTCGGATAAACACCTCCATTGACGGCAAATCACAGGTAAAGGCATTAAAGTCCCAGCTACATTCGATGTCGATAGTATTCATATTCTATTTGATTTCTTGGTGGGGGAGGAGGGTAGGAAGGGGGAAGGAGGGGACAGGGCTAATAGACGAATGTATATTGTACTCAATGATCACATTCGCTCGATTTCTTCGAATCGGCCAAATTGTACGAAGATAGCTCATTGACATTCTTATGTGGTTATTTACTACTCAATGGTACGAAAAACGTTTGCCGAGTTAATGTTCGTTTACTTTATGTTTCTAATGAAATACATAACGGTCTTAAATAAGCGATTCGAGTTGTGACAATGTTGATATTAAAATCGCAGTATCTGGCTAACCGCGTCCGCTTTCAAATACAGATGAAAAGTGGGAAATTTGGAATACATTCACAATGAAGTTTTTCGACGTGTTCAATAGCACTATGGAAAAGTTTCTAGATCTGCAGAAAGTCAATGCAACTTGTCAAGTTTCGAGGAACTAGATAGGATCGATATAATAGCGCCCTCTATTTATTATGGGGGTGGCTGAAGAGCCCTATTGAATTCTTAAGTGCTAATTGCAGTCGATACTTTGTAGCTCTGAATAATTAAGGGCGCTCTTCACAAGAGTGATATTTTTAAGACGATACGAATTGCCTTTGGTTATTATTATTATTATTATTATTATTATGATTATTTCATTGGCTATTTTATCGTTGCAAAGGTAATTTAAAAACGAAAGATAACTCACTATTCGTATAAGCCTCTGAAAATGAACATTCACAACAGCGCTGGAAACATGGTTTGAAATTAATATTAAGGTAACACACAAGTTAAAGGGTGTGAAGACTCGCGCAACACCGCCATCGATCCCAGAAAATACACACACAGCTTGCTAAAGTCGGTAATTAGACACAAGTGTACAGTCAGTACATACAGCTGCAGTCAATACCCACAGCACAGTGTACAAACGATACAGCGATGGACATCTCAGGTCAAGGTAAAGATAACAAGGCATCACGTTTCATCATTGTCTGCATTTTTTAGCGACAAGAGAAAAACTTCACTAGTAAGCAACGGAAAGTTAACTTTTTAACAGGGCGGCATGCGGTTTGTGGCGAAGCTTCAATGTCTTTAAGTAAGAAGAGAATAAATCAATTGGATTTAGAGAAAACTGCTCGGATTGCGGCACATAAAAGGTAATGAATGGATACAACCCTTTGTGGTAAGATTTAGTAATTTTTAACATGTATTGTTTTAGGCTAAGAACTAAGCTACAGGGAAATTTAAAGCTAAACTAAAACGGAAAATAAAAATTGTATATTATGACTACTGGTTTAGCTGAAGTAACGACAATTAAACAAACTTACAAAAATGAAGGTTCAGTGACACTAGGGCATTGTTAAGTAACAGGGTAGGGTAGGATGCAGGTAACCCCTCTCCTCCTTACTATCGTTATTGTAATTGACAGTGGGAAAGTAAGTTAGGACTATGTTCCTCCACCACCCTTTCCCCCTCACTTTGCTACCTACAGATGCACTCAAAACAATTGCTGTGTCGTTCTGATTTATCCATTGAATTAGCAATCAAGAGTTACAGATAATGAAATGATAGAACTTCTAGTCACATGTACCTTTGTAAACCTATTGGATAAACATGGAATTGCCGTCCCTCCAAATTTACAAGTTGTAATAAATTGCCATCTGGGAACACTACGCTAAATAATAAATTAATAAATTCCCCGACTGACTTGGATAGTGACTTGACTCATTTTGTGAGTTACAGAAGTCAGTCAAGGATTCCGAAAAAAGGGGTGCTGCCTGGTGTCATTAAAGCCGTCTCCTATTCAGGGATTGCTTTTTTTTCAACAAGTAAAGAATAAAGAATTAAGACGCCAAATAGTACATTCTGATACACATTTTGACAATAAATTAAATAAATACAAGTATTCCTAAACGCAAGTGTTTGCTACTAAATACTTCGTGTGAATTTGGATGAAACATTAGGTGTCCAACTGTTATAATAGTGACCAACTTCTTCTCCAACTGAATGAGGTAAGTACCCCGAATGATCCATTCCCCCGAGACTGACCATCTAAGTAGATGGGAGGGGGGGGGGGGCATGGTCTCTGTGAGCGATTATTGTAAAGCAGTCTTATACCTCAAATGGAAGAAGGGTGCTTTAAGTTCCCCGTAGCTAAATTGACGCTGACCGAACTTCAATGTCAGGCCCGCATCTTTCAAAAGGTTTAAACAGTCACGTGACATTTCTTTTCCTCTTTTCACTTGAAATAGCGAAATAGTTGGGTCTACTTCAAATAAGTTCTCTTTTGGGTTACACACTGACTAATGGTAAACTACTGTGGCCACTAAGGCGTAGTACAAAGTTTCAATATATAGCACCATAAACCACAAAGCACCACAAATTTTATTAGTAACTAGCACGTTGGCTAATTATAGCAAGTCATTTGTCTATCATCCAAATGAAATTATTTATCCCATAAATAGCGAACATTTTGTTTATTAAATCCTCTGAATCGAGAAAGTTTCCTCAATCATGTTCGAAACATTTTTGTGCTCTGAAATGGAATAGCCCAAAAACAAGCAAACATAAACATGATTAAGTATCTCATATTGAATCATTTCTTGATTTCAATGTAATTTTAAGCAAACTTATTGATACTCGGGCGGATGGCTATTAATAACTATTTATACTAACACTTCATATGGTAAAGGACGTGTTGTTGTATTTAAATGGGGGGGGGGGGAGACACAATTACAGGGGATTTCTTTCTCTAGAAATTGATAGACTGGCTGCTTTCCATTGCACGTATCACTTTATGAGTCTTGTTTGTGTGTAGGGGGTGAATATGGAACGTACCTTAATTGACAAAATCATTGGACAAGCTGCTCTTAAATGGTATTTCCCTTTGTCAATGTAAGATACCATTTCCGAATCAAAATGAGACTGTTCGCAATTCCTAACATTATTGTTTTTGTTTTTTTAGCCATTATTTCTTGTCAAGTCTTTGCCATAATAAACACAATTATATTAAGACATATATATGTGACACTTAATTAAAGTTTGATGACAAATATACAATATTCAAAGAGCATAGGACAATTACTAAAAGTGTCTCTTAGGAGATTGTATGATACTGGTCCTCGATGTTTACCGTGATCTAAGTATTTCTCAACTTGTAAAAGAAATTTGAATTATAAAAAAATCGTTAACGTAGGGAATGCTCATATTTAATTTCTTCTGGAATATAATATTTGATATGAAAAATTAATAAATCCAACGGATGCTTCAATAATAGTTAATAGCCGAAAACCATATCCGACTTGGAAACAATAAATTGTCTATTAAAAATATGTTGCTCAACATCTAAAACAAAATCAGAAGTTATTTTACACTCCCAATACAAGTGTTCAATAAACCCATCCTTTAGGCCACAGGAAGTATACCGTGAATTGTCAATTAAACCCATCAAACTCAGGAGATGGTTTGTCCCAAGTATACGATGAAGAAAACGAAATTGAAAGTATTGTAATTGTGTCTCCTTTAACGACTTGAAAGGCATTTGAAAGATAACAAGCCATTGTAGAGAGCTATAATCGAAGTTTACATTCCATTTAACAATACACTTTGGAATAATAACTTGTCCCTGAATAAGCAATTCCTAACATTAAAAATATTAGTAGTTTGCTTTGAGTTTACTTTAATAATGAATTTTAAAAATACAAAAGCTTATTCGTACTTCAAGACGTAAAAGACATTGTAAAAGCCAATGACAATTAGCTCTGTCGTGTCCCAATATGTAATCGACGGTAAATTTACAATAATAATTCTCTGTTGTATAATTGACGTTGTCGTAAACTTATGTAGACGCTCAAACGCGAGATCGCAAAATATGGGAAACTGGTGACGATACAAAGTTAACGAGCTCAAAAGTGTTATCCAGGCATCTTATTATTTCGTCTGCCTTCGGTTATCTCCAATGAACGTCGCGTGTGCATATCTGTGGATGATGATTCATTATTCTTGGCGTCTTCACAAATGTGCGCTTTAGATAAATTCAGCCTAAATTGAGGACAAGTTTAGAACAAGACGATACAGAAATGATACAATTTAAAATTGTTAAGTAAAGTAAACTAAGAAGGAGAAACATATACTAATACTGACTCCTTGAACAACGCGTTCCTGTATTTCAAATTATTAAATTTAATTGGTAGAAGCAAATGGAAATGTTGATACTTTGATTCCGAAACTAGTGAAGTGATCCAGAAAATGGCCTCAATAACCACAGCTTTTAATTTCCAAGATTGGTTACGTCATCGTATCACGAGATTTAAAAGTTACATGTTTTGAGGCAAACATGGGTATACCATGTTCCTTATATTATACTGCATGCTGCCGCACCATAATTCCATGATGATTGTTATTTGGAAAAGCGAGTAGGCATCACATCCTAGTAGACCTTTAGAAGATAAAATGTATCTAATGTACGCTAAAATAACTGATTAGACTAAAAACTGCGTATTCCACAAATAAAAATTGTAACGACATTTGCAAACTGGATCAAACGTACCGCACACGTCAACCAAACGCTAAATGATACAATATGCAAACCGTTTGTTGGATGCAAAACCAATTGCTGAAACTTTCATGTCATACTTAACCAATTTAACAATACACATGTAATATGAATAATCAACCCTTGGCTGACAGTTATATTAAGAACACGTTATAGCACTTAAAAATGTCAAAACAAGATTGCTTTATTTGTAACATTTTCTGCACGCAAATAATAAAGCCTAAAATATTTTGTTAGATTCTTTCATTTTTATATCTCGAGAAAGTCGTTTAACTATTGGTTCAAAGGATCACTCTTTTTCAAATGAAACACCAAATTGTTATCCTCAAGCCACGAAAACTATAACACCACAACTTCACAGCGAATGTAGCGGATTTCCAGAAGATCCAAATCCGAGTCCATAAATTGAATGGACTCGAGTAGTATAGGTTCGATGAGTCATATCACAGTAATTGGTCACAGCTTTCTATTGTCTTTGTCAGACAGGCTCTATAGAGGGTCCGAATGTATGATTTCTAGCAATACTGATGTTAGAGTTGAAGTTGTCTCTTATGACATAACATAACAGCAATACGTTTCAAGCTATATTTGTCTTTCTATGATAGACACATGTACAGCTGTTACCTCATGAGAACAAACGTTTCACCCTTCTATATCCAATAGACCACACATATACACGATAAACATCAATACGAAAATGACTGAAGCGTCACTTAGTGTAAGATAGTCCATACGGTGCACCCGTTTGTGCTAATGACGTAATTGTAACGAAATCCGGAATTTCGTCGTTTTCCAAAGGAGAGAGATCAGAGGTAAACTAACATAATTGGTTGTGTTCCGTGTATTCATATTCATCATTATAATTCAGTTGCAGGTTGTGTTCTGCTCCCCAAACATGTTGTACAGTAGCCACCAACATGTCTTCTGAAATCCTTTTCCCTGCAAAGAGAAAACAAAAAAGATATATACGGGATTTAATCTATTCTAGTTTAACCGCATCCGTAAGTTTCAATTTATCTTTCATTAAGTATTAACTGATCTCAATAGATTTAATAAAGATATTTGATTGGTTCACAATAAATTCGAAGTCAAAATATCTCACATGAAAAATTTATGACGTCAAGATACAGGCATTGTCGGTCTTACAGTCATCTTTCCATAACTCGCCGTTATCTGTCGTGACGTCAGAGGCTAATCCAACTAAAGAAATTCTGATCAAAGGTATGCAATATAAGACTAATCTATTCAAATCTGTACAAGAATTTTAGGAGATATAACTTGAACGTTATAATACGAGATGAATACAGTGTGCCGGGATATTCATAATGGTGCGGGAATGTTTATTTTGTTTACCTCTCACAATTAATTAGAGTAAATACCATATAGCCAATATCAAGCTAAATCATCTTCTTCCTTTTTTCTTTTCCTCTTTTCCTTGGCGGCGGAACTTATGTATTCGTTCAGTCTGTTACATGATGCTTTCATTCAAACTGTTATGAAGGGCTTTACTCATTTTGTTTTTGTTATCCAGTGGTCGGGTTAAGCGCATCAAGGCTAGATCAGCCAGGGTAAGTAAACCTCATTGATTCAGATAATCACGAATGTCGTTACCAAGTTGTGCGTTCATCATCTATTCATCAAAGTATGCAGGAATTTAATACTATATTGTTAATCAAATTAACAGCTATACTCCCATACGGAAAAGATAAAGACTGGTTTATCTGATATATTGATGCACTTTATTGGCCTACACATGCAGGCCTGTCTGTGTACACTGTACATGGGCTTTCAGTATATAGCCTTTATAAGCAGACGTTAACTTAACCACTATACCTTCAATGGGACTTGGCTTGAGAGTGGACAGTTGTTTGTTACACAGGCTCTATTTTTGGTGACCTTTCTTAAATAGTAACTTTATTTGCACATTTCGGAATGGATTATCTTCTCCACAGTTTTGGAACTAAATTATCTTTATGTTAGTTCCAATAATATTTACGTACAATTGTTCCTCATCGCGGTTCCAGTAGAACAATATTATCTATCTTATCATTGGCAGATAATATAACTGGAAAAACTTGCAATTATTCCACATGGACAAGCTGCTGGAGAATTTAGTCTGGTATAGGTCAATGCGAACAATTACAACCCTTGTAACAATATGGAGCGCAATATACTAAAAAAAAAACAGGATATCCGGGACTAAATACAACATTTTTGGAACGAAATTCAAAATTTTCGGAAATAAATTCTGGATTTTCGGAACTAAACACAGAATTTCGGAACTAAATTCAGGATTTTTGGAACTTAATAAAGGATTTTCGGAACTTAATGCAGGATTTTTGGAACTTAATTCAGGATTTTCGGAACTAAATTCAGGATTTTTGGAACTTAATAAAGGATTTTCGGAACTTAATGCAGGATTTTTGGAACTTAATTCAGGATTTTCGGAACTAAATTCAAGATTTTTGGAACCCAATGTCCTGATAGTGAGGCTCTCTGTCCAATTTGTAAGTAAACTGTTTTTTCAAGTTAGATTAGGCCTAGTCTGTTTCGTATATACTTTTTAAGAAGAGTCACCCAGTAAAGAACCTGGGCACGAAAACCAAACTACCGAACGACTGATCCGCTTTCAACCCCAGTCCCCGTGCATCGAGACTGTGACTGTGTGATCATCGCCGGGTGTGTATCACCATACCCCTCTAAAGGCAACATATACTACACATGATCTTAACCAAAAGGCCAAGAAGCGATCTGTTTCGTATATTTTACATATATTCAATGATACATCTAGTTTGTTAGTGATGTAAGTAACAGATATTCGTAATAAGTTAACCCGAAACGTTTTCTAAGCCACATATATTCATTTAGGTAAACACACTAAGTGATGTAATACACACACATATTCATAAATAGATTAGCTATGTCAGTTGGCTCAGCCACAGATATTCATAAATAGACTAAACGTGTTTCGTATGTATTTAAAGTCACAGATAATAATAGACTCATCTATTATTGAAGGAATGTAACTTACAGATATTCATAGATTAACATTTTTCGTATGTATTTGCAGGATTTTCGGAACAAAACTAAGGATTTTCTTGCATTCTCGGAAGCTGATTAGATTCCATCGGATTCTATTTGTCAATCGTGGTGATTAACTGATCTCTTCGCCGGTCCGTGGTAAGTATCTAGGGACAGTAAGGGGACCGAGGGTAAGGAAGGGAACAGATGAGGAAGAAAAACCGTGAGTACATTTCTTTATACTTAATATTCTGGATCGTCTTACTAACAATGGAGGAAGTCCCACTCCAACAATTTCATTGACGTACATTTAGACCCCATTGAGACCCATTTTAACCATTTATTCAACAGATACCAAACAAAGCATATTAAATTACAAATCTCAACGTAATTATAAATAATTATTTGTAATTCCAAACTAACTACGCATAGTCAAGATAAGCCATTTTTTTCTATCGATAAAAAAATGTGTACTTAAAAACTCGGACTTATCTAAACAATTTTCTAATTATCTAGTATCTAATTACTAAATTAAGTATCTAATTACAAATGGGAAATAAAATAAATATAATCGATACAAAACGTGCTTAATTACTTAATTCCATTCTCATTACAAATCTCCATTACCTATCTCGCAGATAAGTGAATCAACTTAAACCATCGACTAAAAGAAATCTGGCATTTAATTCTCCTTTAAGAGAGAACAATATTTAGCGCATGCTTCTACGTTCTCTTCACGTTCTTCAAATTTGAAGACCACGAGAGTATCCATTCTTTCTTTTGCCTCGTAGCTCACTCGTATCTTTATCGCTGATGGTGAGAAGAACAAATTTAAGATTTTGCTGTACACCACTTATCAATTTTGTTTTTACAGCAATCGCACGTTTGTAAAGAATTTTAAAAAAATTATGTAGCTGAAGGCGCTACTGTGACATAACACTTGTTTTAAGTTCAGTAATAAATTTTGTTTTGAAATATCTAATTAGCGAAACAGTACATAATTTTGCTTTCATGAAAGTATGTCGCTTGTATTCAAGTGTTTGACCCAATTATCCACACCGTGCCTCGTTAGGAAATATCTCAAAGAAATTTTCTAGACATCAGCTCGTTTGGTTTACTTTTCCAACCACATATATCACCTTGGCATTCCACCACACCTTATCCTCCCTTCCCGGAAAAAGAAGACTTAGATATAACTTTTGCAATTGTACAAAATAATTGCGAACGGAAGACCACGAAAGAGATAAAACAGACAATGTATTTATATGTACAAACGCACTATACCGAATGGCAGTTCCATGCCTGTCGATTCCATTCTGAAAATAAAACCCGTGTCAAGTTCAATTTGCTATGTGACTTTTCGGTGATGTCAGTATACAGTAAGTTATCGAATTATCACAACATAGTTTTACGCTTGTCACAAATTGTTTGTATTTATGTTAAAAATGTAGGCTTATGAATGCTCTATTGTTGTAGTGTATATATTTATAGATGCAACTGTTTGTTAGTGTTTTAGGCCACATGTATTCTTAGATACATCTATTATGTTAGTGTTGTAGGCCACATATATTCCTAGATACAGCTGTTATGTTAGTGTTGTAGGCCACAGATATCCATAGATACATATGTTATGTTAGTGTTGGAGGCCACAGATATTCATAGACACAGCTGTTATGTTAATGTTGTAGGCCACATATATACATCTATTATGCTAGTGTTGCAGGCTACATCCCAGATACAGCTGTTATGTTAGTGTTGTAGGCCACATACATTCCTAGATACAACTGTTACGCTAGTGTTGTAGGCCACTTATGTCCATAGATATGTTTTATTTGTTAGTGTTGTATGCCACTTATATTCATAGATATGTATTAAATGTTAGTGTTGTAGGCCACAGATATTCATAGAAACAGCTGTTTTGTTGGTGTTGTAGGCCACATATATTCATAGATACATCTATTCAATGTAAGTATTGTAGGCCACATATGTTCCTAGATACAGCTGTTATGTAAGTGGTGTAGTTTAATCCTATTCGTAAGTATTCTAGGTTACAGATATTCATAGTTTAATACTTTTATTAAGTATTCTAAGCCACAGATATTCATAGATTTATCCTATTCGTAAGTATTCTAAGCCACAGATATTCATAGTTTAATCCTATTCCTGTTATCTAAGCGACAGAAATTCATAGTTTAAAACTATTCATAAGTATTCTTAGCTACAGATATTCATAATTTACTCCTATTCATAAGTATTCTAAGCAACAAATATTCATAGATTAATCCTATTCGTAAGTATTCTTAGCAACATATATTCATAGCTTAATCCTACTCGTAAGTATTCCAAGCCACAGATATTCATCGATTGATCCTTTTCGTAAGTAAATAGCTACATATATTCATAGATTAACCATATTTAAAGGTATTCTAAGCTACAGATATTCATAGATTATTCCTATTCGTAAGTATTCTAAGCCACAGATATTCATAGATTAATCCTATTAGAAGGTATTCTAAGCTACATATATTCATAGATTATTCTTATCCGTAAGTATGCTAAGCCATAGATGTTCATTGATTAATCATATTAGAAGGTATTCCAAGCTACATATATTCATAGATTATTCCTATCCGTAAGTATGCTGAGCCATAGATGTTTATAGATTAATCCTATTAGAAGGTATTCTAAGCTACATATATTCATAGATTATTCCTATCCGTAAGTATGCTAATCCATAGATGTTCATAGTTTAATCCTATTCGTAAGTATTGTAAGTCATATATATTTATAGATTAACCCAACTAGTAAGTATTCTATCTCAAAAATATACATAGTTTAATCCTAATCGTAAGTGTTCTAAGCCACAAATATTCATATTGCAATCCTATTCGTAAGTATTCTTAGCCACAGATATTCATTGTTTTATTCTATTTGTAAGTATTCTACGCTACAGATTTTCATAGATTAATCTTATTCGTTAGTATTCTAAGTTACAGATAATCATAGTATATTCCTATTCGTACGCATTCTAAAGCACAGATATTCATAGTTAAATCTGATTCGTAAGTATTCTAAGCTATAGATATTCATAGACTAATCCCATTCGTAAGTATTCTAAGCCACTGATATTCATAGTTTAATCCAATTATTTAGTATTCTATGCCACAGATTTTCATAGTTTTTTCCTATTCGTTAGTATTCTAGGCTACGTATTATAATCCTATTTGTAAGTATTCTAAGCCAAAGATATTTATTGTTTAATCCTTTTCGTAAGTATATTAAGCCACATGTAGTCATAGTTTATTCATACTCGTAATTATTGTAAGCTACAGATAATCATAGTTTAATCCTATTTGTAAGTTTTCTAAGCCACGGATAATCATAATTTAATCCGATTCATAAGTATTCTAAGCTAATAAAAAAATGAACAATTTAGACGCCGAAGTGTTCATTCTGATACACATTTAGACAATTAATCAATACAAGAAGTGCTAAATTCAACTTCTGCTAACAAATATTTCGTGTGATTTTGAAAATAATGGTGGGAGTCCAGACGTATAGAAATAGCTCAATTCTTCTCCAACTGAATGAGGCAAGTATCCCGAATGATCCATTCACCCTGACTGGCCATATAGGCAGAGAGGGGGAGGGGGAGGTGTATGATCTCTGTGAGTGAGGATTATAAAAAATACCTCAAAATGAAGAAGTGTGCTATAAGTTCCCCCTAGCTTAACGCTCACCAAACTTCAATGTAAGTCCAGCATCTTTCAAAGGTTTTAACATGTGATAATTCTGCTCTTCTTGTGACTTGAAACTCCGAAATAGCTGGGTCTTCTTCAATTAATTTCCCTTTGTCTTACACACATACTAATTGTTAAACTACTATTTTAATAGATAACACTATACACTTGTACTGGTAACTAGCACGTTGGCTATACATGGCACGTAATTTTTCTATTCTCAAATGAAAATGTTTAGCCGCGACGAAGCCGACAGTTTGTTTATTAAATCCTCTGAATCGACACAATTTCCTCAACAATGTTTAATTTGTTAATGTACTCTAAAATACAATAATCCAGAAACAAGCAAAGATAAACAAGATTTAGTATCTAATATTGAATGATATCTTCATTTCGATGTAGTTTTACCCAAATCTATTAATGCTCTAACGGATGGTTGTCTATTACTATTTATAGTAACACTTTATATGGTTAAGGGTTTGCTATGACTAACTGTTAAGTACTGTGTTAACAGTTATATTGATAAGAAACAAGCAAAAATAATGATGATCTCATTGAATGATTTCTTGAATTCGATGTAATTTTTGCAAGTTTATTGATACTTGTACGGATGGTTATTTATTACTATTGTATACACTTTGGTAAGTTGTAAGGTATTTCAACAGTTACATTGACAATAACCTGAAAGGGATCATGAATATGTTCACAGATTGATCAAAGTGACTATATATGTATATGAAAGGGGGGGGGGGGGGAGATGCTGCTTTCAATTAAAGGTGCTAACATTATTATCTTCGTCATCAGCTTACTGCTGTGTTAACATTCAACACACACACACAGGACAAAGGATTTACTCTCAGGGGGGATAAGTACTTGACATTTATTCTTCTTCAGTATTCGTCATTCGAAAATATCATCAAAAAGGAGTTATCGGTTTTGACAAAGAGGTATATTTAAAGTTATTCGTCAAGTGAATTTATTCGTTCATTGTGTTCGAAAGTTGTAAGTTCATTTCACTAGAAGCACTCATTGATTGATGTTGCTTTCTGCTTCTGATGTATTACACTGGACGTATCTTCATTTCTGCGTATTTTATGTTGTAAATACTTCCTGGAAGACTATTCCAGAAGATGCTTTTGTAATTAGTACTTCCCGCTGAGTAAAGTCCGTTTAAATTGGCATAATAATGATAAGTCTTGTACCACCACGCTCCATGATAATACTGGGCCAGGTTTAAACTACTATGAAGGTCGTTGTCACTGTTGAATGTAGTAAATGACTGGTTCCTGTAGTATGCCATTCTATCATACGCTGTGAAAAAGAAAACCCGAGATGGAGATAAAATACATTATCATATTTATAATAATATTAAGTTGTTTCCATACGACATACATTAAGAGAAGTTTCATTGAAGAATTTATGAAAGATTAATGAAACACTATGATATTTACCATACATTTTCTTTAACTTTGTATTTATTTCCAAGTAAATGTCGTTTACACCACTTGCCAACATTTTTAGTACACTAGGACACATTTTGATTGCAAACTGACCATCTCTTTACGATAATACTTTCCAACGTCAATTAATACAATAAATACAATAAACACTGGACAAAATGGCTTAATTTAAACAAGTTTGTTGTCAAGTATCCAATTTTCACATCCCACTTTATGAATTCCTTTGTACTTCATGATACACATTATGTCTATTACAAGTAATATATCACTGATCCGACAATCAATGGTTTTATGTACCAAATTATTGGACTATTGTTTAAGAAGTCTATCAAGATTTCTAATTTATTGTCATTATTCTCTTTTCGTTATGTTTCCAGTTGGAGGGAGGTGAGGTCTTTTTTATTGTGTATGTATGTGTGTATGTATGTATGTATGTATGTATGTATATTAGATCCTCCTGCAAGCAGGAACTCGCGAAGAAGCCTCATTGGCTTATCAAAGCCGCAAGCTGACCGAAGTCAGTCTCTTACATTCATATTTAACGTCCATGATTATGAATTGTTAATTGTCAACAACTCTGTAGCTGGACGACATACATTAATCTGGGAGTGACTCGAACCGGGGACCTTATGATTGAAAGACACCGGCGTTAACCACTGAGCTAACACTCCACAGAGAGAGGATGAAGAAATATTATGGATCATGGGGAGATGGAAGGGATGTTAAAATTGGTTTGTTGTTATCGATTACAAAGCCTTCTGTTACTGTAGGTATAAGTGTTTCAACCATAGTTCATTTAAGGTATATCTTTCAACCTGAGTTCCTTTAAGGAGCGCATTCATCATGGTTCCAACCGTGATTTCACCTGACCAGCTTTCTTCCGATTTGATTACAAACAGTGTACTAATTGAAGAAAAATAGTCAGTAATTGTAGATATCGTTTTTGAGCTAAGCAAAACCCACGAGGTTTTATATATACGTACCTGCAGTGCTGGAGCTATCGTATTCTCCAAGGCCAACTAAACGATACTTAGTCTCTTCATCGCTGATCCTAAACAGGTCGTACTTCGCAAAATAGGGATCTCCATTCACGTTGTTTAAATCAATGCGAAGCATGTAATCCTTTTGGTTAGTTAAGAGTGATATTTTATCGTTGCCAAGCCAAAATTCCCTTTTCAGGAAACCAAAACCATCTCGGTAATCATCCCAGTCTCTGTAAAACTCTACAGAACCGTCGACCCGGCGTTGGAAGACCTGGTTTAGTTGCAAAAACATGTCATATTTGGTTTGAAAATAAAGAACAATGTAAAAAAAAAACGATTTACGTTTGAGGGGTATGATGTATTAGACTGAGTGTAGTCAGTGTTTTAATGTTGGGTCTTACGTTGGCGGTAGCCTGTGCACCATTTAAATTCTTCTTTTTGCTAATGGAATACATTGGTAACATATAATTTTTGCCCATATTGCGAACAGTAATGTAGCTGTAGAAACATTTTGTGGTTTCGCAAAACTTTATCGCTATAAGAGAAACAATCATAATTAGGATTATTAATGGTTACTCGTGAAGTTATTTTAAGCGTATTTTAAATACATATCTAATACGGTAAATTTGACACTAAGTAACGTTTCCTGAGACTTAAATCAAACTGAAAGATATGAATAAAGAATGCATGCCTTGTCGAACGAATAAGCACCTGTAACACAGATAATCTGTATAAAGGAACGCTTTTTACTGAACCAATAAAATAGAAAATATCAACATACTTCAGGAAGCACGCTAAATAGAAATTAACTAAGGGTAATTTTATGTATGTTCTTACCGTACAGCCTCCTCCGTCAATTGAGTTATTACAGTAAACTTGAAAAGGTTCATTGGCTCCATCTGGCTTAATCAGATAAATTCCAGATTCAGAGGAACTCTCTTCACATTGTTCGTAAACTTCTTTACAATCTCGAGGATATTCTGGCTCTTGGTAAAAAAAGTAGGAGGAGTCTGAAGGAATGAAAGAGAAAAACTTGTAAGAAATGAATGCGATAAATTTTAATGTGAACTACCAAACTCGATGTCCCGTTTTACCGGTCTATCGATAAAATTGAAAATTACGGTTTTCAAAAACAAACAAAAACTGTTTTTCAAAATAATGAACACAAACCTTCCATACTGCTTCTTGCTTGGAAGAACAACATTGAAGTAAACATTGTAAATTCGTAAAAGGAACAACAAATACACAGAATAATCTGAAATGAAGTAACAGAATACACCCCCCCCCCTCCCACCGCAAAAAAAGAAGAATCCTGATAATTCTGGTAACTATGTCTATTTAATTTATAACGACAAAAGGTTGGCCTCCTTTTCACCACCGCGACAAACATTAAAAGGCTTCCAGTATGTTTCTTAACTTTTCAGCCAGTGTTCAAGCGTGTTGCTTTCGATTTTTAGATATTTTAGTTTTTTCACCAAATTACAAAAACCAGAGTACGCCTTTCAGTGAAGATATGATTATGACTTAGGGTAGGGTTCATATATAATTACCACATTAAGAAACGTAAGTAATAACGCATATTAACCATAACTGTCAAACAATATCATCAATATGACTGATCGATTAAGTTTCTGTAAAACTGTTTTTGATGATGTTATTTTAATAACGGCTCTGAATATTAAGTGAGATGAATACTATATATGTATTTATTCACCGATGAATATCTCTATTATAATAGTTTCCTAAGGGCGTGAAATCCAAATTAAAAATGAAAATTAAGTTACATTCATACCGAAATTTTAAATGAAGTAAAATAATTTAAAAAATCCCGATCAATTCTAGTAGCTATGTTTGTTTAAGATTAATCAATAAATGGTGGCCTCCTTTAGACTACCGCGAAAAACGTTAAAAGGCTCTCAGTTCTTTCTAACTATAAGTTGTTTCCAGTCATCTTTAAAAGCGGGTAAATTTTCGTTTGAAGGTTTTATTTTTAACCAAATTAAATAATCCGTTAGTACGTCTTTATGTGAAGAAAGCATCTTAAAACTTTTAAACAGTCGATGATGATGGTATTGGTGCAAAGTTATTACCACATCAAGAAACGGAAATATAACAGCATATTAAACAAATGTATGTAAAAAAGGCAGAAATCACAATAATTGTCATTCAAAATCAATGATATAAATGATTAATTAAGTTAGATGAATCCTATATATCTATGGGTACCTCTAAATTCCAAAAAAAAAAAATTACACTCATACTTGCAATGGGCTTCTTTTGGACGCATAGTTCCCTTTTGAAAAAGATTCATGTACAAATTTATTGAAAATAGTGAGAATTTCTTTTTAAAAGGGATGATAAATTTTCTTACCTCCAGTGCTTCTTTTGTTCCTTCCAGAATTTTCCCGTCCAATATTCTAAACAGGAGATCATAAAATTGACATATAAAAATTACATTCCGGTAGGCGGGATGGTCTCGTTTGTAAAGGGAACTCACCGCCGAAATTAATTCAAGATTGAAAATTTAGCTCCAAAACATTTGAAAGTTGCTGCTAATCTTTGACTAAGTCCAATGAAGTGAAATCAGGGATCAATAAATATGTCCCCATTAGGTCTTTTTAATCATTTCACTGATAGAGAAGCATTTACTCTGACCCCACTCGTTTGACAATGTTTCTGTATTATACGTATTTAGATCTTTCTGTTTTACTAAGATATTAGCTTCTTTGTAGGAAACATCTTGGGAATTCCATAGACACTATTTCAACACTCTATCCAACACTGTTGAACTATAAAGTCTATAATGTGTGTATAGAACTTTCTTTAAGTCGTGCCCTATTTTAATGAAAACAAAACGTGGTTCTAGTCGATACTTTGGTCTTTGTGGGTACTTATTGGCACGGTTGTTGGAAGACAAACATTTCTTAAATATTTTTTTAACTATCCAGATAATAGAATGACTGAATAAACTAATTACATATTCAATGCCAAGCTCACACTGTTTCCTATCTTTTGCAGGAAAACATGACACGCAATATAGTATTCAACTCATTAAAGCTTATACTAAACAACGTAGATATACAACAATATGTGACGTTGAAGTTTTCGCGATATTGAAGTAGGAAAGTAACTAAAGATGTTTCCTTCCCGTAGTAGAAAAAATAAACATGAACGTGAAACTATCAGCTTTTTGAGACTAAATGAAATTAGAAAATACCAGGAAATTTGTAACTCAAATTGCTGGAAATAGAACAAAATCAACCATGACTATACATTAAGCAGTTTAAGGAGCAAAGAATAGAAGAACAGATTACATGTTTGTAGAACTGATAGTTGTTTAGGGGTGCCAAGTCTTTGTTGAGGCAGGTGACGTGAGACTTAACACGAAATTTCCTATCGATTTATTTTCGTTTACGTTCAGTTGCGGATTCTAGGACTTTGAGAGAATGTCTATGAAGATTATACTGTTCGGAAACGAGGAATCCTGCAAAAGTATCACGAATACGTTTTTTTTTTTGTAATAATTGAAAGGTAAGCGGAACCGGGAACCTGTTTCATCTACATCATAACCCTCTTTGCAAAGTACACAGTAGAATATGTAAAGTTGAGATATTCAACAGAAACACCGTGAAAGTCAGTTACAGTTGCATGCCCAACATCGCCAGCATCATCAAAGGACACAACAAACGTATATCAACCACCCACACAACGAAAGAAAAGGAATCCTGCAACTGCCGGAAAAAGGACACATGCCCACTAAATGGAAACTGCCAGGCATCAAACATCATATACAAGGCCGAAGTGAAAACCACCAACAACTGCAAGACATACATCGGTCTAACGGAACCCCCTTTCAAGCTCCGATATGGCAACCACAAGATGTCGTTCAACCACGAAAAGCACCAAAACGCAACAGAACTCTCGAAGCACATCTGGGAACTGAAGCAGACCAACCAGCCATTCACCATCAATTGGTCGATCGCCAGCAGAGCCAAAGCCTACAACAACGAGTCGAAGCGGTGCAACCTCTGCCTCACAGAAAAACTCACCATCATCAACGCAGACAAACGGAACCTCCTGAACAAACGCCCAGAGCTCATATCGAAGTGCCGCCACGAAAACAAGTTCTACATAAACAACTCCAGCCCAACCACCAAACACCGACAAGGGAACCACACACAACTAAGGAGCGAACACCAAAGAAGGGCAAAAAACCCCACCAACAGAACGGACGCTAAAGAGAATCCACCAACAGCCGAACACCGAAGAAAGTCCAACAACCCCACCAACAGAACGGACGCTAAAGAGAATCCACCAACAGCCGAACACCGAAGAAAGTCCAACAACCCCACCAACAGAACGGACGCTAAAGAGAATCTACCAACAGCCGAACACCGAAGAAAGTCCAACAACCCCACCAACAGAACGGAC
>JAIPMN010141413.1:0-10690 GCA_020650975.1 Apostichopus californicus
CGTACTCCAGACTCTAGGAAAGATCGCTGGGAAAAGACAAAAGTTTCAAGGAAAGTTACAGTGTTTGATGACGATGAGTTGAAATTATATGGTGTACCTCTGAGTGAGATTGACAAACTAACTCAGAAATCAGAAAGTTTGGATCTAGGGGACCTTTCTCAGATACAGGCAGCAATAAATGGAAGATAAGTAACACACTGAAACTAGAATTCATGAAGCACAAACTCTGCCACAAACAAATAGATGGTTGAGTCTGTCCAAGGGGTGACCACATCACTAAGAGTTCAAACACTATTATAATGTTGTATATTCCTGTTGGACAATCAAACTGTTTAATCTCTCAATGTGTGTTTGCCAATTTTTACCATCGATCTTCCAGCTTACTGCCCTAAAAGCTCAGTAAAAATGACATCGTTCTATGCAAGTTTCATAATATTCATTATTTTTATTGATTTATCTGTCGTTAAGCATTTTGAGCTGAATAAAATTCGCCAGATTTTTTAACGAGTCCGTAGATTCTACAAGCTTCAATCAAAATTTGCAAGCCCCGTCCAACAGATCGTGCGCCAATCAAATCTCTCGGATTTGTTTACAACTGTTAGGCCTATCATACTTTCACTTTGGTGGCTAGCCTGTGTTAGGTCTCTTGAATAGTATCTTTCTTTCAGTCTTATCGATGTAGTTTGCAAAATTGTGTCATTCTCTTCGATTGCAATGAATAAACAGGTATTTTCAGACGTTTCCTTCGTAGAATTGGGTCAAGAAAGTGGACGATACAAGCATATATATAGGTTACGTGTAATGAGCATGCTGATATGGGCGGTCCCAGTGATTTTACGATAAATGGTTTGCGTCTTAAGGGCAACACTAAATAAATTTCTTTCTTTCAATTGCGACAGCTTTTCTCCATTAAACCCACCTGGTCAGAGTGCATTTAGAATAAGAAACATTTAATCTGCTTCGGAAGTCTGTTTTCCAAAATTCATCAGCAAACACCTATTGAGACTTTAAAGTACAAGCAGGAAACATTCCTTAAGACTAGCCATGGAGTCCCTCATTATGGCTATCATCATACTAATATGTACATTATATCTGTTAGCAGTTCTTCGTCCAGTGATGAGTCAGACTTTCTATAGCTGTGATGAGGTCATAAAGATTGATCAATTGTTGATATTTGTCATTCAACTTTATGAACAGTCACAGCCTTCTTGGTCTGTCTGAGTATATTCTGGTGTTCAGCAATCTACTTTTTTCCAGTTGCTCAATGACATAAATATAACACTATTCTACATAATCCATAAATAGGAAATGTATGCTTGATAAGAATTTTTAAGTTGTAAGAGCTTTCAATGATATTTAAGGTGATAAATATTCATGATATGTTAATTCAAGTTAGATTAAATATTACGAGTAGGCTACATAGACATTTATACTAACCTGGTATGTAATTTGGAGATTTGATCGTCAAATTTATTACTGATTCTACTTTAAGAGAGTACCAAACTACAAACCCTTGAGCTTCAATCTCAATCCCATTTTACTAGATCTAAGATACTCTAAAGATGTCCTTAAATCTATGATAACAGCTTAGATGACACTGTTGATTCACTGGTTTGTTTAATTAAGGAGACATATGTAGATGTCATTTATCATTGAATTTCTGTTTTCTACCAATTTATCAATTTATATGAGATTAATTAGTAACTTCATATTTACTATTTACAATCCTTGTTGCTAATGGCAACTGAAAATTTCAGATGCACACATATGTTATTGGCTTACTGATGTTTCTTTCAACATGGGTCTTCAATTGGATAATTTGGCTCCAGTTTATTTGTTTTTTGCTGTGACAAATAAATTTGCATTCTCTTTGTTTTTGAAAATGTGATATTCATGTCTTATTTATTTCATAAATTAAAGTGGTCTCAATTTTTTCCCCTTAAGTATTGTAGTTTATTATCCACACCCTACAAACCAATCATTGTTATTGTCGGAGCAACCTCAAACCATTGCTTTGTTTTCTCTCTTTAAGAATGAGTTTGCGAAATCATCAGGGTGACTTGAAGCAGCTGCTGCTTGTGTTGATTTTGATACCAGTTAGAAATCCTGTTTGGTACAAAAATATATAAGAAATGTTAGTTCTTTAAATTCACCTCCATTTCAAATTAGGACGTAGATTATGAAGTAAAATCTTAAATCTTCCAATGGAAATTCCCATCAGATTAATACTTATGACTTACAAGTATACACAATAAGAAATGGATGCATTAAAGAATGACTTTAGGTTTGGTTTTTTGTAGACCAATCAAATCACTGCTATCAGTGCAGGTTGTATTTCTATGATACTTTCTATGATTAAACAGCTGAGATTCAACTCTAATACACAGACAATCAGGTAAGTTCCTCTGATAACACAAAACTCAATAGGAAACACATTAGACTTATGGCCTCAAATGACATGTTTTAAAATGTAGTTTAGTGCATATGGTGATCCAAGGGTGCTCTGTTGTTGATAGGAATTATAAGAGCACGTTTTGGTTGAGTGTATTGAATTTCTAAAACAATGGATTAACATTAGGCCTGCACAGAGGAGCCAGTTTAGACTTATAGGAGCATACCAAACAGATATTTAGCATACTTTAAAGCTCAATGTCTTGAAAACATCACCAGCACTCATTTGTTTCTTGGGCAATGACATATCAGGAATCAACCTTTAATTACGTGGGATTGACATTGGTTTAAAGATTGTAGGAGGGTGTCTTAGTTTGACCCTTTGCTGTGTTATTTTGAGGATTAACGCGTATAGGTTTAGCAAACACGGAAAGCTGATTGAAGACCAAAACTTTCAAGCAGGTATCCTCAGAAGCAAAACACACATAGATGCAAGACTTACACGCAACAAAGTTAGCATCAGAAGAGGTAAAAGCGACTTGAATACAATAAGAAAATAAGAAAAATATAATGCCAAGAAGGAAAAAATAGAAGAAAACATGAGAAAAGGAGGACACTGCAACAGCAAAAGGCAACAACTTACCGGAATAACGCATGCAAGTAAACGAGAAAACAACTTACAACGGACCTCATAACTTAGCACTAAAACAGCCGAGTTTGACAAACTATTATTACTTGTATGAAACAGTTCTTCTATTTTGAGAGTATTATGATACCGATAGTTGTTAGGTGTTTACAAGAAGTATTCAATCAAGTAGTGATATGCGTTCCGTAGTTTTCCCTGGTTACACACGGGAGCGTATTAGACAGTGGCGGACTGGCCACACGGGCATTTGGGCCGGTGGGCTGGGGAGCCTGGTAAAAATTACAGCCCATTTTCACAGTAGTTAATAGAATACAGACGGGCTGTGTAGAAATATATTTTTAACTGTGGGAATCAGCTCATGAAATCACCATGTTAGTTAGTCTGTAAGTTCGTAACAAAAGAACGTGCTATTAGCAACCCGTCCGTGCTAATGGATTTTATTTAGGTTTTTTCCATTTTTTTCAAGCATTTTGTCACAAAATGCTTGAAAAACTAAATAAAATCCAGTCTAAAACATATATTTTTGTCTACTTTTGTTTAAGTTTTTATCTTTCCTCAGTTTAATCAAGTGTTGCTTCTGGGAAATTATTTTTTGATCATTTTTAAAGGATTATTGTAACCTACAAAATTGAGAAATATAGCACCATTTTGCATCTTAGCTTCAAAAAACTTTCAATGACCCAACCCCCAGGACGGCGATCACTATGTAAGTAGCATATCTGTCTAGGTGGGAAATGCCCGGGCCGGTTTTAAGTCCCAGCTTACGGGTGTAGGGAGGTTGATGCAATATTCATCAACCATCAATATCTCTCCTATATTTGCAATCGTTATGAGAAGTCTCAAAGCAAAAGTTATTTTTTAGAGGGATGGAGGTGGGGTGGGTGGGGCAGGGGTGGTTTTAGGATAAGAGGGTGAAAGCAATATGGGCAATAACTATCACCATTTACTCCAAGGGCTGCTTTATTTACGGACAGTTTAACCGGGTCGATATCTTAAGCAATGGACAATTCTGTTCCCTGACGTCACTGGGTATACTCATCTTGACTGTCCGTTGGGAAGATTCAGGATACTGTAAGATGATATAAAGGGATCGTCTTTAAGTTCTTGAAAGATGACTTTAGGGAGAATTTGTTGTCTTGATAATAAAAGAAAAAGAGTGCTGATAGTGTTTCAATATATAGCTACTCCGGTTTTCATGATCTTAAGCATTAAAATATGCTAAATCTCTGTAGAGCTGTTTCAAGGCTAACATTGATGATGACGTCACTTCCTCATTGCATATCTAAAGGTTAAGGTTAATCCACTCTTCTATCAATTTTATAATTCAGCTAAAAACATCGTGTTCTTATTAATATCATATAACAACAGAGAGCATCGTTGGATGGACATTGAGCACCATCTGTGCTTGACACATTTGTACATTGTTAACATGTCATCTGAGGGCCATAAAAAGTCTTGTTTTTCCCATTGAGTTTAGTGTTACATCTGATGGAACTGAACTAATAGTCCAATAGTTAGACTACATAGTCCAGTCACTTTAACTAATGAACGTCAACTGCTTAAAGGGTTGAAGTTGAAAAGAAGACATATACATGAGGAACAAAATGAAATCAATAAGGAAGAAAGGTCTAATAATAATAATGATAAGAAGAAAAAATACATAAAACGAAAGCAAAAATTAAAAGAAAAGAAAAGATCTTCATTCCAGCCTGACTAAACTTAAATAAATAATAATGTGTGTATTATGGTTCCAGTTCATATCAAATGTTACAAACACAAACCCGTTTATCACATAAATACGTGTGCAGCGGATTATGAAAAGTTATTCAGGTGGGAGTTTCTCTTACCGTTTCAATGGTGTATTTTTCTTGTTTGTCGAAAATTCTTAAGCAACTTCATATCACTAAATATAATACCAGTGACTTTCAAACCATTTTACCGATTTGTTTTTATGAAATTGAAGGGGGGGATTTTGACAACCTCGAATAATTTTAAAAATAAGATAAAGATGCATTTGCAGTTATCATCATGCAAATATTGGGATTATCAACTGCATTGATTGCCTTCTTGTTACAACCATGATTGGTCAATTGTGTCAGCAGCTAGTGTGTTTATCGTCTGTACTATATCAATTGATTCGAAAATCATCTGCAGAGGTTTTCGAGATTTGCGGAAGAGTGTCGAAGCCTCTACATTTCCTTTTTGTACGAAATACTCGCCTAAATTTTAATATAATCACGCTTTTCGGGATTTTTTAGGCAAAAGTTGACAGCCTTTACAACCTGATCTTTAATCTGTAACTTCAGCTAGAATGTCTGTCCTACAGATACAATGGAAATTAGATCGAATTATAGCTCGGCGGTTATTATATTTTTGTTAAGTTTAAAGACATGAGGTGGGTGCATGGTAACGTTAGAGACAGACACTGCCTACGTGCTATTTGCTCAAATCGTCGGGGATAAAATTAATGGCATCTATCATCGATGAGGCATGTGTGTGTAAGGTATATATAAACTCACTGCAAGTAATCAATAATAAAGACAGAGCAATTGTAATGGCCATCTGTATAGAGCTAATGTACTAAACACAGTCGTTAGAGGTCGAAACTAAGGACGAGAATGAACCAAAATGTGACGTAAGAATTATTCAGACAACATAAGCGTGTGGATTGTGAACCACGAAGGTTCAACGTTACATGAAAACCTAACAATCATCACAAAAGCTCAAGCGTTCGAAGCATTTCCGTTTTATAGTAATGACTTTGCAGCACACTTTTCTGCACGAGTTTGACCAATTCTATAAATACCCTACTATAATCGCGTGCCGGTTATTCCTTCTACATGAACGACGTAGAAGGGGGAGCTGAGGTGTGGCTTTATCTGTCATTTTTAGTTTTGCCATGTCTAAACATGTATAATAATAACCCAGGCAGATGTAACCATTGCACATTCGAATCAATGTTACAAGTATGACTGCATAGCACATTGGTAAACCGACGTAAAAGCAATGCCCGGTTTCATTTCTACGAGGAAATTGACAGCTAGCTAACCGTCAAATTATCATTCTGTGTTTTGTCATAGGACTATCAAAGTCCGTGAAAGTTTTGGCTTTTTCCTTAAAAATTTCGAAATGTCGAAAAGGTCGAAAGTTTGAGGTAAAAACCGAAATCATTCAACAATTTTATTTTGACATTTCTTTATGCCCTCAGACACTCTACTTCTTTATATAGTACCATCTAATTATGTAATTATCCCGAATTTTCAAGAAAAGTTGATATTTTGAGATTAAAATAGTCTGTTGACCATTTTGAGATAAAACGGTACAATTTCAAGGAATAAATCGAAATATTTTGAAGATATCATGATTTAAATTTGTGTCAAGAGCAGGGGCGGGATTTGAGTTGTGAAAGTGGGGGGGGGGGGGGCAAACCTGCCAGCAAGACCATCTAAGCGGAGCGCCACCATCGGTTGGCGCGTAGCGTACAAGAAATTTTTTGGCTTTACAAACCCTCCAGATGGCCGGAAACGGCACTTCCCGAGTGCTCTAAGCTGCATGTACCCATCCTTGAAATATGAATCTCATGTCTGCAATTGTATCTAGATAGTTAACTATCGTTTAAAAATTTGAAGAGGATTGATAGCAGAACATATGGTCAGATGGTGATGTACAACTTTTGTTATACGTCACTATCTAAGCGGAGCGCCATCATCGGTTGGCAGGGAGCGTCGAAATTTTCGATGAAAGGTACCCTTAGATCGGTAAAATTAACACCCATATAGGCTTTTAATTGCATCTAAACAATTAATGAACGTGTGTAAATTTAGGGAGGACGGATAGAAGAACTTATATGGTGATGTACAACTGAAGCTTATAAGTCCCTATTTAGGCGGTGCACCACCATCAGTTGGTGCGGCGCGTCGAATTTGAGCAAAAAGGAAATCCTAGATCAGCAAAAATGACACCTCTGGTAACAATAAATCGCATCTAGACAGTTCATTCCCCCTAAAATTATTAGTATATTGTGCATTGGACCGATCAAGAATATGTTCAGCACCCACTTCGAAATTCTCCCCGCGGTCCCCACTTTTTGGAGCACTTGGCAAATATTGGGGGCTGAACATACCTTTAACCCCCCCCCCCCCCCCCCCCCTACCGAAACTGCCGAGTGCTGTATACTGTAACATTGGATTTAATGTGTTACTGTGTTAGTGCCAATTTGTAATTTACATTATTCGATTTGCATGCATCATTCCAGGATTTCGAGCAGTAAAGAAATTACATCGGCATTGCCATTGCATATTGTTGAATGACACGGGGGGGGGGGGAGGGGGGAGGGTGTCATGTGTCAATGTATTGAATTTAATTATTGATATACCCAATATGCAAATCTGGCTTTCGTAAATCGTTTCTCTGGATTTAGTTATTCAACGCATTCAGTAGAGCAGCAACGTTGAAAATCAATTCCTGAAGCTGTAGCACGTGCCGCGGGTTCATCACATGCAGCATTGAATCGCTAGTTTGTTAGCTCCAGGATTCGTAACCTGTGCTGCGAACCATGTGCTAGCTCCAGCTCCAGTTATTCTACATGCTTCATATATGTTACGATGTTAAACACAAATTCGACTTAGATTCAAAACAAATAGGCCTATTTGATAGAGCTGTTGTGGGGGAATAATTTCGATTAGGGTTGTGCACATTTTTCTGCAAAACGACAAAAAAGTGAACTAAGGTCTGGGAAAAAGTGGGGGGCAAATGCCCCCTCTTGCCCCCCCCCCCGTAATCCCGCCCATGGTCATGAGTGTGTCACTTTGTCAGGTTATGATGACAAAGTGTTGCCAGGAGGTGGAAAATGGCTCTACCCTTAGCTATTCTTTTTTTTCTATTCATTTTTCCTTCTTTCATTTCAAGCTGAATTTACACACTTGACACAAAGCTTAACTTATTAGGTACATTCTCAGAAATTCAACATGTTCGATCCACCATTATTTTGTGAAGCCCAACTTTATAACGGAAAATAGGTTCTGCAATAAATAATAAGTCTATAAAAATCAAAGCAAATGAGAATCGGTCTGTAATATTTGATTTGTTCAAGCCATCACCTTTGTCTGTCAAAGAACTTTTAAGTTTTTATTTCCCTGCAGGGTGGAATAAACATGTTCTTACCTTTTTTTTGGGGGGGGGGGGTATGTGGTTCATCTCTATCACATAGACACCTGATGATGGTTGGGTGTGCTTCTGCTACCTTAACTAAGACTTTTCTAAGATGGGTATGTAAATATATTATTAGAGAATTATTTTGTATACAAGCATTAACAGGTGCCAGTAGTAGCGGCGAATTAGGTATAGGAGGCTGAAATTTTATGGAAACAGCCAGATGCGATTGAAGGATCTTATGAAGGAGGGGGCATTCCCGCCCTCCCTCCTTGCGCACGCCATTGGATTTTAGTGCTGTTGCCAGATAAGGGTATCGCTTGGAACCACATCGTGACCAGGTTTGCGTTACTTTGACCAAACAGCGTAATACAAAAACATAACTGGATCTATCCACTTGTACAAATAACGAATTGTAAACGAATTTAATTTTCAGTCTTCTACTTTGCTCATTTGGAACCCATGAAAGGGGTTTTCTTATATAATCTTCCCTGGTCCTACCGAGGGGATACCATTACACGGCGCTTTTTGAAGAGGTCGAGTTTGATTTCCCAGATTGCGAGAAAACATGCTACCAAAGTTGATTTTGCAGCAAATGATAATAATGAAAGCAAATTAGCCTCACGGACGTACCTCAAGTAAGAGTAAATTAATGTCCATATGCTTAATGTCTTTTCGTCTTTATATAGTCATCAATAATTGAATGCTTGATACGTGTTACCGGAAGCCGATTAAAGCGCTAAATGTTCGCTGTGAATTCTTGACTGCTCATAAAGTGTAAACATCTTGTCGTACAGGTTTGAGAAGTATGAAAGCAAATGGACCACTTGATGGCATTAATCTCTATTGCTATAAACTTGTTTCAAATAAGGCAGATGTGGTTCGTTATTAAGTATCGACGGTCCATTAGTGAGTTACGTGTTGGACATAACGGGGACTACTTGGTATTCCAGAAATGGCAGTTATCTTCATCTGTTCATTGTTCATCAGAATGCAGTTAATTGACTTATGAAACAAATAGAATACAACTAACAGATCGACCGAAGAGTTGAAGACATTCCCAAAGATGATGTGTAGTATATCTGTTCCCTTTCGAGGGGAATGGTGATACACACCTGACGATGATCACACAGTCACAGTCCCGATGCAATGGGACTGCGGTTGAGAGCGGATCAGACGTTCGGTGGTTTGGTTTTCGTGCCCAGGTTCTTCCCTGGGTGACTTTTCTTAAAAGTATCCCCAGTATTCAATCATGGGAGAATGATCGACAGATAGATTTTGCTGAAACTTTATAATTCAATTAAATAATGAATAAGGCAGAATTTTAGTTTTGATATGTTATAATACAAAAAAAAAACAGACAACTTTGAGTCCAATAATGTTTCTGTAGCTATTCCAGTATTTTTCAAGATATGTTTCGTTAAAAGATACTTATTTCTGGAATATTCGTTTAGCCTAACTTGATAGTGAAGTCGGCTCCTCATGGTAGTTCTTATAGTTAATGTGAATCCGTTGGTTTTGAGGTCAACCAGAATACGTTCGTTAAACTTCATATAAGCACCAGAGCACCCTTGGATGGCATTCAACACCATTTGTCCTGAATAAATTTGTAATAATTATAAACATATCATTTGAGACCATATATAATCTTAGTTTTTCCCATTGAGTTTTGTACTAGTGCAACTGAGGAACTAGTCCGATGGGCTGTGGGCTAAACTAAAAGGTCCAGTCACTTTAACTAGTGAACTTCAACTGTTTAAAGGGTCATTCCAAAAACAAACAAAAAATAAGTAATTGTGTAATAGGAATACAACCCTAGCTAGACTGAGAGCAGTGGTTTGTAACGGTCCACGGCATATCAAAGTTAATTTTGTTCCTGAAGTTATCAAAACACAATAAGGGGTATTTTTTTGTGGATCACAAACAAAGTTCTTAAGA
Source organism: Apostichopus californicus (assembly GCA_020650975.1). Taxonomy (NCBI): domain Eukaryota; kingdom Metazoa; phylum Echinodermata; class Holothuroidea; order Aspidochirotida; family Stichopodidae; genus Apostichopus; species Apostichopus californicus. The sequence continues at coordinate 10,127 of JAIPMN010141413.1, forward strand.
ATCACTGTTTCCGAAACTACCTGCTATCCCGGGTATGAGAATTTGCTACAACACTGTGGCTTAGAATGGGACCATATTGACACTTTTTGTTTTCTTGCAAAAGTGATATAGATTGATTTCTATGTATATTAACTTTTTATCTCATGGTCTTACTGGCTTGTATGTCTCTGGCATTGTAACGAATATAATGCTTGTTTTAGTGTAGGTTGTGTAAATCTTTGCCAACACATTTATGTCAAACAATGAGTTTAATTAAGTTCCTGCAAACCCTTGTGAACCGCATGACTGTTTGAATGTTTTGCTTGGCTTACCACAAATAACCTATTCCATAAAATCCTTTCCACCTTCAGAGTGACAAGAAAAAACGGCTTTTAAGGAATTCGATGGCGCTAGTTTGAAACAGGGTGTTTTTTAATATAAAATAATTATATGGCTCTTAAAGGCATCCGTAGATACACTTTTAGGAGAATAGCGCCTCATCAGGCCACGTATTCAGTGGACGGTGGCTGCAAGCATGCCGGTCGCAGAGATGTCACCACCTCTGGCCAAAGGCAAGGATTCACG
>JAIPMN010141427.1:0-22503 GCA_020650975.1 Apostichopus californicus
GTGAGATTTGCAGCTAGGAGCAACGGCACATCATATTAAAAATAAAATACCTATAACAAACAGGCCCCGGTAGCGTGTTAAGATAAGTCAATCAAAGCTCATTGTGTATTCAATTTGCTTATAAACTAACCAGAAGGTAAGTTATTGACCCCACAGTTTGTCTGGTATTGAAAACTAAACAAAAATGGCCGATATAACTTTCAAATTTACACTAAACGTGTTTCTTTTAACTTTTTTTTTCTAAAGACCTTTTAATATTTTGTTTTGTAGGTGAATCAGCTTCGTGGAAAGTACAGGTAAATAATTGTTATTGCTTGAAACTCCGATTTCATCCACCGAGTGAAACATACATATTGTTGTTTTTTTTTTGCAATATTGAAATGTAATGCAGAGAAACCGAAAGCACAAATAAATCATAACACTTTTGTTTCGACACAACAATGTCGGAACGTCATATAAAGTTGAGATTAGCTCACTTACAAAGCCTGACGTCGGAAATCTATACATCCATCGATCCATCCCTCCTTCGATCCATCCATCCATCCATACGTTTGAACCTTCCCTTTTGAGGTGTTTTACGTTCTATACTTCCATGTTATCCATGCTGGAGATTATTGCAGTCGAATTTTCTGCTTTATCATGTGATAACTCATTTGAGTGTAAGGACGGCCTTAAAAATTGTCACTTACACTCCTCGAAATCATATGTTATGTAATCTTCTTTACAGAGACACACCCTGGCAACGTACAAGGAATCCAGCTTACACCGAGAACGCCAGGACATAGAAGAATGCAACCGTAAATAAATTACAGCAGAATATACATCAGTACGTCTCAACGTGACATAGAGCGTGCATACCATGCGAAAATACTACTAATACCGCTGTTACTTTAATTTGGACCGCAACTTGGATTATCAGTTACACAGCTGTGATTAAGTATATAGTTACAAAGTAGTCTAGATAGTCTAGAGTGTTAAAGTTGAGTTATGTATTCGCCAAAACTGAATGACTAGAGTTTACCAGAAGTAATGTAGTTCCAAGTGTGTCATTATTGAATCCCTGTGCACGCTAATTATTGTATTCGTTCTCTGGTATATCTACTGTATCGGCTAGTCTATAGTGTCATTTTCATCGCATCGTTTGATTTTTTATGTAATACCATGGACAAGCAAATTCACTCATAACAACTTTAATGAGACTGGTGAGTGGTACGTAGGAAAAGGAGCTGAGGGTGGGGTGACTAACATAGTTTCGTATTCCTGTCTATACAAAGGTAAATTTACACCTGAATGGTGCAGCTATCTCAATCAGAGTCCCATACATGGTCAATTCATTGTTCATGAGGGTATGAGCTTTTGTTTGCAACTGTCTTTCAAGAGCCTACCTCACGTACTATCAGCACGTAGGAAATATGAAGTAGTTCTAACAGGAGCTTATTAAGTACAAGTAGCGAGTTGTTTTAATGGAGGTCAAAGGTCATTTAATGTCACCAGGGATTAAATTGTGAAAACCTTGTAAACACGATATCTCAAGAAAGAAAGCTTGGGATGACCTCATACTTAGTGTGTAGGAGTACCACATTGAGTATTAGTAGCCTTTTGTTTCTAGTGGAGGTCAAAGGTCATTCGGGTCACCAGGGGTCAAATTGTGATAACCTTGTAAACACGATATCTCAATACTTTAGTGTGTAGAAGTACCACATTAAGTTAAACAAGCATATTGTTTTTGGTGGAGGTCAAAGGTCATATTGGGTCATCAGAGGTCCTTCGTTAAACCTTTGTTAACATGTGCACCCTCACTATACATTACGTCAGATTCATGCAGAAAACTGTTCATGTTACATCATCGACACCACAATGCATTTTTGCATTTTGGTAACATTGTGTCACCTTGAAGGTCTGATAGAGCAGAGCTTAGAAGTTGTTACATCCAAGCACATTTGTGTTTCTTTTTCGGTTTTGTTTGTATTTTATTCACATGGTTCAGCTGACTATTGTTTTCAAGAAAAACAAGTTCTCAAAACGTCGTCCATCTGGCTTCTGTATTGCAACTGTTTGTTTTTTTTTAAATATTTTTCAGGGAATTGTTTACTCTTGCATTGCCATATTCAATTGATTGTTGCAAATAAGGCCTGCATGAACAAACTCGTGACGAGTCTTTCAACTATATTAATTAAACTCCACTGAGGATCTCATCCGTCACTGTCCAATAAATTACATTCGCCAACATATATTGGGCAATTGACTCATTTGACTCCCCAACCCTTGTGTAATGGCAAAAGCCACTGACCAATTTAAATGTAGTAATTGCCCAATACAATGATTTTTAATTCCCCAATTTAATGAACGCTACATTTGTAAAATTCACCAATGATGGGCATAATTTACACACTTAATTTAACCAACAACTATTGGGTAAAAACTTATATTTTTGTTAATGATTAAAAATGTTACCCAACAACAGGATAAAGCCGTTAACCAACAGGTGGTAAACTATCACCAATCAGTGGAATATGACATACGTGGCCAGTGTTGGTTAAAGAGGGGTGAAATGGAAACATTTACATAACTCATCGGTTTCTATACACTCGTAGCTTTGCTATAATACCCAGTGTGTGTCAATCGAAGCATCCTCGAGGAATAGGCGATCAAAAATTCGAGGGTAATAAAAACATGTTAAAAAGTGTGTATATACGGTAATGCGGCGTGACGTCAGTCGATTAACCCAGCTCACTTCCGGGACGCTATGTTTACATTCTTAAACGTCTGAGAACACAAAACATTACACTGTTGCAGTGCTCTGTATAAATTGAGATTTGGTGTTTTGTTTTTACGTAAATTTTTCTCGTAACTGTTAATTATGCCGAGCCGATATGTAGTTTCAGCTTGCTCCAGCACAGATAAAGACAGGTTTCACCTGCACGCTTTTCCAAAAGATGACAGAAATCTAAGAATTTGCACACGACTCGTTCAAAACACTACACATACACAACGTTACGAGTGCCTGTGGGCCTTAACTATTGCCAAATTATTTGTTATGACCATAGCCTAGGCCTCCTTGATGCAGAAAATGACGATCGTTTTTTGATTGGTTTCTTAATATTTAGCACAAAATTTAAATCCAGTTGGTTAGTTTAGTTTAGTAGAAAAAAGGATCAGGAGGGACACTTAAGTCCCCATCAAGGACCCTATAGAGAGAGGAAAAAACTGAAGACACAAACACTCAGACCCGATTACAATGCTTAAAGTGCTTGTCCAAAGCATTCTTAAACCCATTGACACTACTTGCAAGTACAACTTTCTCAGGCAAATCATTCCACTCATTTACAACCATATTAGAAAAAAAAGTTATGCCGAATATTAATCCTACTATGCGACTTTTGGAGTTTAAGACAATGACCTCTAGTACAACTACTGTTAGCAAACATGAAAAAGTCGGTAAAGGATAAATTGTCGAAACCATACACAATCTTGAAAACCTGGATCAAGTCCCCACGTAACCTCCTAAGCTCCAGTGTGGTGAGATTCAACAGTTGTAACCGCCTATAATAAGGAACCCTCTTTAAGGAACTAATCATCCTAGTAGCCCTCCTCTGGACCTTTTTAAGTACTTCCTTATCCTTAGCAAAATAAGGGTTCCACGCCTGCACAGCATACTCCAGATGAGGCCTAACCAACTGCTTATAAAGCCTAACTACGATGTCCTCTTTCAGAAAACTGAAGTTCCTCTTGATCATACCTAAAACCCTATTACCTCTTTTAGCAGCTTCAAGACAATGTTTAGAAGGTTGCAGAGATGAGTCAATGTAGATACCTAGGTCTCTTTCAACAGAGACCTCATGTAACTCCACACCATTAAGATTGTATGTAAACTTTTGGTTACTACTACCAATGTGCATTACCTTACATTTATCAATATTAAAAAGCATTTGCCACCCTGAGACCAGGAAAAAATCTTATCCAAATCCGCTTGAAATTTCTCAGAATCCCTTTTGGAAGAGACCTCAGAATACAAATTGGTGTCATCAGCAAACTTCTTAGCTGTACACAAAATATCTCCGTCGATGTCATTTATATAGGCAACAAACAACAAGGGACCTAATACAGACCCTAGTGGAACCCCACTAGTAACGTTCTACCAAGAAAAAGCACAGCCTTTAATTACCACACTCTGTTCCCTATTACCAAGCCAATTCCCGATCCAAGACAGTAAATTCCCTATGACACCCATGCTCTTCAGCCTAAGTAAAAGACGCTGGTGGGGAACTTTATCAAAGGCATTCTGGAAATCCAGGAACACAACATCTACAGACCTCTGCCTATTTAGTGAGCTTGTTACATCTTCCATAAACTCAAGGATATTAGTGAGACAAGACCTTTTATGACAAAAGCCATGTTAAGACTCTCTGATCAAAGACTGACTGCTGAAGTGACAGACCATAGACTTTTTAACAATAGACTCCATGACCTTACAAACTACACTAGTGAGACTAACGGGCCTATAATTACAGGGCTTAGACTTATCACCCTTCTTGAAAATTGGGGTAATATTAGCACATCTCCAGTTCCTAGGAACATAACCTTTATCCATAAATTTACTAAAAACCAACGAGAGTGGAACGCAGAAATGGTGTGCAAAAGTCTTCAACAAATACGGATGGATTGCATCCGGTCCAGAAGCTTTAGAAACATTTAGACGAAGCAGCTCCTTTAAGACAACCTCATCCGAAAATAAGACCGTATCCAGTTTAGGCCTATCACTGCCCCCCTGAAAATCTGGAATACTACTCGTATCTTTCCTTGTGAAAACCGACACAAAATAGTTGTTCAAAATATATGCAAGATCCTGACTATCAGTAACTATATTATCAGACTTTGGTGCCCTAAGAGAAACAATTGCATCTTTAACTTTCTGTTTTGACCTCACATAAGAAAAGAAGGCCTTTGGGTTATCCTTAATTTTTAGGGCAATGCTTTTTTCGAAATTCAATTTTGCATCAGAGACTAAGCATTCTACCTTCAGCTGATGAATTTTAAACTTGGCCAAAAGAGATTCAGATTTAGTCCTCCTAAACAACTTCCACATTCTACGTTTTTGCCTAATTGCACATCTAACTTTCTTATTCATCCAGTGAGGCATACTGCTTTTACGACGACGATTCTTCCACGGAACATGATTTTCCATAATGACCTTTAATTTATCAGCAAAACAAATCCAAGACTGAGAAGCACTCATATCTCTAAACAAATTAATCCAATTTGTACCCTTTAGTAAAGTTTCAATTGCCTCTGTATCTGATCTCGAAAAATCAGGGACTTTTTCATTGCTAACAGAATTTACGACTTTGCAAACAACATCAAAAGCTATTATATCATGATCACTAGTTCCTAGTTTTCCTAGACCCGTCAAATCAACAACATTGCTTGGATTAGAACTCAAAACAAGATCCAGGATGTTATCCCCCCTAGTAGGGAAACAGGATGTTATCCCCCCTAGTAGGGAAAGTAACATGTTGATGTAAAAAGCAATCTTGCACAACATCTAGAAAATTACTACCCTTCCTACTACTAGAACCATCTATCCAAATAATGTCAGGAAAATTAAAGTCGCCCATTATAACAACATCACCTTTAGCAGCCTTTCTAATTGAATCAAACAGCACGACATCATTATCATCGCTGCTGTTAGGAGAGCGGTAAACAACACCCACAGTGATAACGTCCCTGGACCTCTTGGAGTTGTTTGTGGACAACTCGCACCAGACAGAATTAACAAAAGCCCCTTGCAACTGAGATTTCTCAACACTTACAATGTCATCCCTAACATACAGTAAAACTCCCCCACCAACCCCATTATGAGTATCCCTTCTGTCCTGACGATACACAACATACCCCGGGTGAGAAACCTCAGCACTATCAATGTCCTCCTTTAACCAAGATTCGGTGATACCAAACACATCCGGTTTCAGATCCTCAAGAAGCACAGTAAATTCAGTAAAATTTTTACGAATACTTCTAGCATTGGTAAAGACAATCTTCAGCTTATCCCTGAAACTATGTACCTTAGCATGCCTCCTAAAGTTAGAACTATGACTATCACTTTTCTTGCTTTCAAAACGCCTATAATCGCCTCCACTAGGAACATAATCCTTATCCAAAATTATTCCTGACCTCATCGCCCCCCAATTTAGTTTAAACATAGCTGTTCAACAGAGTAATTCACCATTCTACCAAACAACGAGGCCCCAGTATTAGCTAAGTGCAAACCATCCCTGACGAACAAATCCCTTCTACCCTCGAAAGATGACCACACGTCAACAAATGTGAAGCCGAAGTCGGCACACAGACTATACAATAAACCATTCAAAGTTACAATCTTTTCTGACAGAACCTTGTTGTCAAATCTTGGCAACAAACTACATATGACAACTTTAGCCCGAGTTGATGCTAGTCGACGCATCAATTCGTGGTACCTAGACTGAATAATGTTGTGTGACTCCTTCTGCACATTATTGGTGCCTACCTGGACCACAACCACCTCCTCATCTGACACGATTTTGTTTACCCTTTTACTGACATCCTGGATTTTAGCACCTGGCAAACATACCCTGACCCTTTTTGCTTTATCCGCCCTGCAGAACTCTCGGTCTACATACCGTACTAGTGAATCCCCACACAATACCATTCTTCCTTTCGACTTCTCCTGTCCCCACTGACCGCTGTTTACAACCACACTACCATATTCTATCACATCACAATCACCACTACTAGCCACTCACTATTTCCCTCCTGGGAGACTTCATTCCCATCATTAACATCACGAAACTCCTCCACAGGTAACACGTCAAATCCAGTACAAGTTGGAACAACCTCGCAACAATCCCTTTCAGCAACTGCACTACTCACAGCCCTACTATTCCCGACTTCCATCCATACACAACTACAGTTATTCAATAGCTCCTCTAATTCCTTAAGTTTCACACACTTATCGCAAACAAACACAATAGCTTCACTAGACATTGATTTAAAATCACATTCCAAGCCAGAAATCTCAAACTCGATCCACATGTTACACGCATCACAGCAGACTAAACGATCAGGCACAGCCATAACGAAAATACTAAGTCAAAGAAAAACCAGCGAACACAGAAAATCGATACTCACGATGGTTTAAGAACAATCAATACTAGATCTGTAATTTGTTTCTTTTGTGGTAAAACTGGCGTTGTGTTATGACTTTACGTAACAGTTGGATGATATAATTACATGGGCTAGCCTGTTATACAACGTATATTAGTTAGGTCTAGACCGCATGTTACCACTGCTAGTACTATGGGGTTGCACTGCACTGTACAGCATGTCACATTTTCTAGAAGCTTTGCTACGAAGTTAAGTAGCAGGATCACCGAAATTCGAGGTAATTTAAATCATATTATGGTCTTAATAACGGTGGTTTTGTTTACGCTCAACCGACCAGTTTCAGTTCAGGATCGTCCATCCGTTCTGCTCGTTGTTCGTTTACGATTCTTCTGCAAGGGGCTCAACTTGATAGGGAAAAACACCGATATCTTCATCACTCTCGAAAAATAATTCCTCTTCTTCCTCAAGAAAATATTTTTCGTCAAAGCCTACGAATGTTCTGAGAGGTGATGGCCCATTTCCTCGGAATCGGAAGATTCGGGAAAAACTTTCAGTTGAAATGGTCCCATTAATCATATGAATTGCGGTGGGAAGCTTTGAGTTTTTCACGAGCGTCTGTTCGGGAGGTCTCTAGGGAAGACTTTGACAGCAAATTTCTGGCTTTTGCAGCTGCATCCACGGGAAATAGTGAATGGTTGGTGTTGTAGTAATGTAGATAAACCATTCTAAGACATGAAAACCCACCATTTCATACCCTTTTAAAAGTATTGGTTAATATTTTAACCAACTGATTTTAGAGTGTATCGAAACATATTTTTCTTTAAGTATGCGATAATTAACATATGCATGGTTTCGTAGATGCATGCTTCCCCAAATCATAACGTCAGATGAACCCATTATACATCACATGAGCACACGCGATATACAGGTTACACTGACAGACTAAAAGCGGACTAAATATTATGTTTGACAAGTTTCTTTCTTTTGGAGATCGCTGACATCATTAAATACGTTAATGGTATAATCAAACCCGGTTAGTGATATCTGTCATTCTGTCACATGTTAGTTACTTGATTATTTTTCCAAGCAAGGTTTTCACAGGCCTTCCTACTGGTCTAGCAGTATGTCTCAGTATGTTACAGAAATGGTAGTATAAAAAACAACTGGATTATTTCGAACATAGTCTACTAGCAATAGTGAAACAAAGTCATTAACTATTTTTAATTCATCATAGAAAAAGCACACAAACGAAAAATATCAAGAAGGCTGTACGGTCCGATTTGTTTAAATCATTTAAATTTATTTTAAAGCATAATTTTAGTGCATGAAAAAGAATATTGACAACATAATTGAACATGATTACGTTACTAAGTTTATTCTGGCCGGTAGCGGGGCCGGAGTAGAGGAATGTGCACCCTAGCTCTCTCCCCTTTGTTACCACCATGTGTACAACTATACTTCACTAGTTACAGGACATGAGTATTGTGCTCCTCCTTAAATTGTTGGTGAACCTTTCAATCAAAATGTTGGCAACGGGTCTGAGTATACCTCATTTTCATGAAAGCTGGATTTTACGAAAGTTTTTAACTTTCTACCATTATGAGTAGTTCGCCTCTTACGATTTATGAAATAAGAATGGCTTCATGTTGACTTTTATTGGCTCCATTGCGACCCCAAATTTGGAAGGATTACGTAAGTGGGAAATGCTGGTAAGTGTAGTTTTGATCCAAAGTTTAAGACATTTTCCAATAATGTTTCTAACAATGTTCTTCAGACACTCGGGACTATCGCTTGAATGGTATCATTCCTTACAACCAGTTTGTGTTAAAGTTAATATGAAACGTAAAATGCAGCTTTTACATGAAGGATATTATGTCCACTTAAACAATCAAAATATTGACTACTTTGCTATAAGAAAGTAATTATTCAATGAGTGGCTCTAGCAAGTATATTATCGAGTTCACTGCAACATTCGATACAGTTAACTCCTTATAATAGTTATTAATAACTTACAACATATTACAAAATTATTGAGATGCGCCAAATTAGGAAAATGTGTAAAAAAAGCTATATACAGCATCGTAACTTCTTAAGCCATAGTTTTTTATAATAAAATGCGTGTTTAATAAAAAATAACGTCAGCACTGATATTACCAAATATGTCATTCTTTTGAAAGGTCATCACCGCTGACTTTGAATTACTACATGTTCATATTACTAAAAGTTCACCTCTGGCATTCGATATTATTCCCAAATATTAATTTACACAATAAAATTGCCGATTGGAAAGCTATGTACAAAACACAATTTCTTTAGATCTTGATATCATACTGTCGTTAACATTATCAAGTCATCTGAACATTTGAAGATGATGGAGTTCTAAAGTTACTAAAGGTTCCAAAGGTAAGCGTACATTTTTCTCTATATCTCTCTTTGTAAGTTCAAACCTTTTCCAAAATATCGAGAAAGGCCATGATAGATGACGAAATTACAATGCTAAAGGACAGATGGTGTGATATATTCTCCTTAAAGCTGTATAAAGAATGGCAATCATTTGACCTTATACCATATTTAGGAAAGTGAGTAATTTAACTGATTATACGACTAATACTAAATGGTGTTTAAAGCACCTCAATTGTTATAACGTGAATAGTTATATATAAATGCCTCTCCTAAAGGATGAGTAAGTTGCAGTAAAGTTTAATTTATTAACAGTTACCATAGAAATGTATCGTTTTGTAAGCAGAATCACAACCTGCTATTATAATAAGTGCCTATGCGCACACCTTTGTCATGCAATTTACAATCACCATTTTCCATTTTTTTTTTTTTTACATTTTCTTTTCATTTTTTATTTAGGGTATAGGTAGTAACACTTTACTAGTAAAATAGTAACAAATAATCTTTGTCGTCGAACGAAATGGAGCAATATTTTAGCTTCCTTGCAGGTCGGAGCTTATATATACTGTGGCCTTTCTTTTCACCTTATAAACACCATTGACAACATTAAAATATTTTCCCTCTAATACAAAGATGTTGATTTTCGAGTCAAATTGGCTCTTGACATTCTTTTTTTTTATATTCTACTGCTACGTTTAGATATATAACAACTCACATAAACCGAAAAAAAATACATTTTGGGGAAAATATGTAAACGAATATGTTTCAAAGTACTGATTACATCCACCACATAAACAATAATAATTAAAATTCAACAGTTATTAAATTTTAATTGTTTACAGTTTATGTATCTTATATTAACTATACATATATCTACAGGTAAAATTATTTGAGGATCTATCTGCAATTTTTACCAATCGAATGTTCCTTCTTTTAACTTACTATGGAATCGAGGGTTCAAATGATATTGGAAGCAGTATGGCCATATGGTCCTGCACAAAGTGTCAGGTTATGTTTACGAGCACGATATTACAGAAAATATATCTAAATTCCATTAGGGACGTCTATCTCCTCGGAGCATCGTTAAGCAACTTTCTATTACAATATTCGTAAATTTTCCGTCTTTCATTGTTTTACAGTTACTCAAATTTATCTACAGAAAATATCTGACTGCATGTTGACGAGCAAACAGTTCTTATTATTTTCAGCTATGAGACTCATATAACTAACCATTACGAAGATCCAAATACAGCCTTGATAAGACAGCGCCCCTAACTCTACTATAGAAAATTTGAAGATGATAAGAATTCCCATACTCAAAGGAAAGATAACCCTCTGTGAGATTCATGTTGTCCAGGAGAAATTTGTCGTTTGTTTAACTCGACAATCAAGAACGACTTAAAAAACGCCGAGCAGAGACACTGTCGGCTTCATCGCCTTTTGATATTATGTATCAGCTGCCGGAGTTGGTTGCTGTTGATGAAATAAAGATAGACGTTACCATATGTGTCATATGATGACATCATTTTTAAAAGCTGTTTAAAAGTGATTCATGTTGCCTATTATGATTATTCAATGCAGCCTGGTAGGGTTTCTAGTACCTCATATTTAAGAACATGAATATGATAATAAATCAACATGTGTAATTTCTTATATTGGTCTATATCCATTAAAACCATAATGTTCTTGTTCTCATCTATTATGTTTAGAGTTAACTTTCTTTTGATTATTTTATGAAGAAGGGGAGGGGTGTGTGAGTGTCATGATCAATGTACTTTGTATGTTATTTCAGATTTTGATTTATTTCACACCAAACAAACAAAATACAACAAAAAATCACATGGTGTAGGATAACACAGAAAGGTTTGTCCAGCCGAAGTATTTACACTGTGGTCCCTCAGTGTTCATCTGACAGCAATGAATTCCCAGAATGTTGTATTTTTATATCCCCGTGATTTTCATGGTGATTTTCACTAGTAGGTATTTTAAATAATTTCAAGGTTGATGAATTATGAGTGATTGGTGGAATAACAACAGGTATTCTCTGAAATTTACTTTCATTAGTGAATTATATCAAAGTTTATTTGATTACAATTTGAATCGCTTTCATCATTAAACATTGCAGTTCTCGGATTCATTATTTTATATGATAGTTTAATCACAATTAAATCTGGACACAAAATCAATGGATTCATTAAGAGTCTGAAATTTCGCAACCTTAAATCATTCCAAAATATGGATCGTAGATTTTGTTGAACATAAACAGCACTATAATTCATTTTAATTTAACGTTATTAATAACGTGGGGACTGAGAGTTCTGTCTAGTTTATGACCAAAACTGGTGAGTGTTGATATAGTCCTACCTGTTGCGATTCCGGGAGGCTTCGACCTAAGTAAAACGAAAGAAAAATATAGATTAAATATAAATATTGGGAAAATAATGATTGTGATATTATTATTTGTTAATAGTGTGAGCTTAACTATATAGCATTAGAGACCACAAAGTGGAGATGTTGTGTAGGTTATATAACAAGAGCCCAAGGGCATTTTGGTTCCTTGCTTATAAGTCTATATTTACAAGGGAGCAGAACTGTCCTAAAGTTTTTATTCGGATGTACAACACAATAATATTCTCAAAAACATCACAAATCATCCGTTGGTCCTCTTGAGAACCTGTTGAGAACCAAGTGTCCGATTTAAGCGTGATATGCGCTCTGTCCTGAATGTTAATAGCTGAAACAGTATCAAAATAAACTGTTGGCCACTCATAACTTGAGAATCAGGTGTCCGATTGTAGCGTGAGTTGGTTTGCTCTATAGAGCACACAAGCTATATCATATAATTGAAATATTGACCCGTTTTCTTTGCCCCATATCTCTGAAAATAAGTATATTTTTAATATTTTACATATAACCTTTTGACCTCCTAGTCAGATGTAGTTTGACAGTCTATTAAAAAAAAAGTCTCTATGACCATCCTAACAGTACTTTAATACTAAAAAACAAAACAACATTTTGAACTCTGACAACTTCGCACACGAAGGTCGCACAGGGGTCATGCTATGGACAGTTTTGATCAGAAGACCAATTGAGAACTGAATATGGCCACACAAATTCAAGTAACCCAAGAAACTAGTAAAGGTCACCTTAGGTCAAGAGTCACCCAAATGCGAGTCGACAATTGAATTACAATAGTTCAACTCCCAACATTAACAGACAATTTGTTCTCAAGTTATTGCCAAAATACTAGTTTTGACCCCTAATTGACCTTTGTTTTCCTTGGATCACATGACCGTTATGTTTGGAAATGATCCCTTAACCCACTCACAACTAGTCCCAAAGTATCAATTATGTCATACCCTGTCAATGGAAAATATTACTTTGTTTATTAATTTGGAGTTGGCCCCTAACTGACCTTTGGTGACCTTTACAGGCACCAAAAACAATAGGGCACACCTTCGCACTATGGCGGATCTATGTACCTAGTTTGAGTGAAGTTCAACTTTCCCTTGTTGAGTTACAGTGTACTCAAGCAAGTGTCACAGACACACGCACACGCTTACACCCCCCCCCCCCCCACACACACACACAGTTGACTACATCATTTTGCTAAAGCAAGGAACCGAAAAGGTATCAAGATTAACTGTCGTGTAAAGATGCATTTACGGAGCAAATTGTTTTATGGCAGAGTGTCACTTTTAAATTTCCTTCAGGTAAAATGTGAGACATATAAAGGGTTGCACTGATTTTCTTTAACAGCACATGTAGTCGCAATCTCAATCAACGCCAACATATTCAAATAAATATGGAGAAATATAATGTTTAGCTGTTTAGTGACAATGATGCAGAATAATGCGTTTAATGTCATTTGTTACACACATTCCTAAACCCTGACCAACCATCCCAAAAATGATCGTTTACCAGTGAGAACATCTCTTCACTCACCCCACACACACGCACCCCCTCCTCCCTACTCACACACATACACACACATTTTCAAATCTGATGAATATTTCGTATTTTACCTCCTTTTCATAATCAGCATTCGTCAGTTCTTGCCCAATTTTCAACAACTGTAAATTAAAGCATATAAAAGTTATTAAAGAAAATTATATTTAATCAGGTGTGATGCCAGATCATTATAAAGGCAGAAGGGAGGGGGAGGGGGGGGGGTTGCAATGTTTTGTCGACTAAAGATGAAAATACTGGCAGGATGAGTTGATAAACGAAGCGTGAGTCCAACGGATTGGGGCCCAGTGGGCAGGTTTCCGCTGAAGCCTAAAGGTCCCCTAGTTGGGGTACATGCTCACAAATTATTTATGTGCTAAAATTTGGGCTAAACTTCGACCTGTACTATAAGTTGCATATTAGTTTTATATGGAATAGGGAGTTGTCTACATGTACATTCCAATCTCCTCCCCTCTCTGCACCACGCCACCCTTTCTTTCGTCTTTCTCATTCTCCCTCCCTCTCTTCAGTGGCGTACTTAGTATAGTTGGAGCCCCGGGTGGATCCTTCCCTTGTCACCTTGTGCAGGCGATGCTTCCCTGCCGTAGGGGTTTAAGTGGAGAAATTGTTGTGATGTTAGGTGGCTTGGATGCAAAATGGTGCTTTTGGCAAAGCGTTGAACTGCTTATATGTTTAGGATTTCTCATTCTTCAGTGAATGTTTCTCAATTTTTCCTTTTGTTTGATCAAAATTCAGACTGGCATAAACAACAACAATGATTAACAAAAAATTGAAAAATGTCCTCTTTTCGTATATAGCAAGCCACTATTAGCATCCCACATATTAAATATATATATATATATTTTTATTATTATATTTTTTAGGGGGAGGGGCTGTGGCATGGCAACCCCCTTACTAGTACCCTGGGTGGGCCACCCTCTGCTTAGTATCTGTTCTCTCTTTTTTCTGTATTCGTCCATTTTTCTTCTCTTCTTTAATTCTCTCATTCCCTCTTTGTTCTGTTTCCTTCATTTTGCTGACAGGTACAAAAATTTGCCGAATGCATTGGTGAATTGGAAAGGGGAGAAGGGGTAGCGCACACCGGCACACCCCTTTCTATGTACAGCCATATGTTTCAATGTATATATGAATATATATGAATATGAATATGAATATGAATGGGGGAGGGGTGTCACACCAGCATACCCCCTCTAGTACAGCCATGTGTTTAATGGATATTTCTGTTATTTGGTTACTTTCTGTAGCCTTGCCTTACCTCACGTTACACATTTATCAACAAAAGTCGATATATGTAACATGAACATTTTAATACAGGGAGTTTTAATATGATAGAAAAAATCATAAATAGCAGATACTTTAGTTGGTTGTTAGGACTTTCGTGCTATAATTTCTTTGGCATGAAAGTGTTCTAGCTGTCTTTTTTAATGACGTCATGGTTATAGCTAGCTCTTCTGTACTTTACACTGGCAATGATTGCAACCATTTAATATTTAATTATCATTTTGTAATAACTTTGGTTTGATATTTAAAGTAGAAGACGGGAAGGAAATAAGTCGTAACAAATAGGAATTTTACAATGGTTAACCATAATATGTTAGACTTTTTTGACTTTGATCTAAATGATTAACTACAGGAAATGCATAGAAATATTATGAACTTCTGGTAAGACTATATAATCAAATTAAAAAAAATAAAAACTTTAAAGCATACAGTACTTTAGATTCCTAAAACTGTCTTTACAGTCCACTTTTATCCCGAATGCCAGGAACAGGGAATTTCCGTACATTAAAGACCAACTATGAAGACTTTTCGATGAACATAAAATCCCACCATTTTGCATGTATGTAATCCATAACTCACTCCAATTACATTGATGTAATTAACTTTACCAATTGCGGACGTTAAATACGTGAAAAATGGGAAGAAAAGTAAGCTTTTAAGGAAACCTATTTCAGACATTCCTGAAACATTCCTAAGACATCAGGTGACCATGTGACGTCATCGTTGGTATACCTCACTCACAACAATACTTTTAGTGTGTAAAGTTGTATAATTGAGCTGCCAACAACGTCAACGACCTTTTACACCCGTGACGCACAATTCTGGGTTGTTGAAGGTTGCAGTTATACCTCAGCTAAGCATCAGCTTTTTTAGCTTTTAGAGTAGAAGAACCGACGTAAAACGCCGTAGACTTTGGATCCTGAATTTTGTGAGATCCACGCGGAAAGATTTTTCAGCACCCCGGAGTATATCATGCCCATGAGTCCACATGCATGACCCTGCCTCTGTGTATGCTGCAAATGTCTCATTCTGCGAAACTTATATACTTTCGACAGCTGTGACGGACATAGCTTATTGTGAAATTGACCCTTTCAAGTCTCCTCGTTAACACGCCCTGAACGTCCTTACATGTAACATTATATCACGCAATGGACAGTATATTAACTGTAAGAGATGACCGTGTATATACCGTGCCTAGGGTAGCATTGTTAGTACATGTAGTGAGTTACAACTCTCGCCGGGGTTGGCTCACAGCATGTGTAAATAGTCATGTTAGGGTTTCATCGCATTTATCTATTTCATTTGTTGTATTCCAGTATCTTGATTTCGTGATGCATGTGTTATATTGTCCGTTATGCTTATTCCGGCATCTGCATGGTCCAAGGAGTTTAATAAAAACGGTACTATGTAGCAATCGGACGTTTTATTTCGTTAGTGACTGTCTTGTGATTGTGGGATGTTACTGGTCAAGGCCTGTTTCAACTAGATCTAACTCTATGGAATTACACATAGTCACGGTAGTAATTCGCCCAGGATTGAACGAGAAACGTGGATTTGGATATTCACTGCTAAATTTGGTTTATTGACAGGATAGCTTTTCTGTGTTTGTACTTTTGGATATTAAAACGAGTAAGTACTATGTTCAGCTGAAGCTTAGTCATGTATATACCCTGGTAGATTTGGGCCAGCGTCTTCACGATCATGCTTATTGTTTTGTTGGTAATTCGTTGACATTTTCCCGTCACATATTACGCATGAAGCATCTTTTAGGTCTATTCTTCTGTTCAGTTTGCGGTATCTTGCGATCAAATTGTATTACGGAATCGGCAAGCTGCTTGCATGTTCTACAGTATACTGTACCGTACGTACCTATTGACGCTACGCTATGTAAACGATGCTTTCATTTGAGTGGAAATTTTGCTAATAAAATAACCCATTTGACTAAATGTTCTGCTTAAAATTGTCTTAAAACCAGTGGCGGCGGAACCGGGGGGGGCTTGGGGGGGCTGAGCCCCCCCAATGAAAAAGTTGAGGGGGCAAATGCATGATAAGCCCCCCCAATATTTACCAAGGCTCCGAACGTGCATCTGCGAATATTAGTGTTTTAAATAAGAGTGTAATAAGCTAAACGCTACACTTATCAAAATTTGCGTTTACACTACGAGTACACGCAAGGCGTGGAACATGGCTCTATGTTTAAACGCAATCAATGATTAAACGAACAAAAGCACAATATTAGCATTTCACCTGTACTGTATAGGGTACATTCATTCGTGACAGTGCTTGGTTCATTTGTTGACATTAAGAAATGCTTTCTGACTTTTCTTATGACATTTATTTAATTATTGCATTTAATTGCAAGTAGTAATTTACTACACTCAAAAACGTCTTTGCGAGTACACTACGAGTAATAGCTACTCTCTTAAAACACCATCGAATATACAAATTACAATGTTTTTACAGATTTTTACGTGCAATCTGAGAAATTGCAGGCTTGAGACCCATATTTTAGGGCTAGGTATTAGCAGCATAAAACACTCGGGAAGTGCCGTTTCCGGCCATGTGGGGGTTTGAAAAACCCAAAATTTTCTTGTACGCTCCGCGCCAACCGATGATGGCGCTCCGCTTAGATAGTCTCCACACATTAGCCCCCCCAATAATTTTCCCGTTCCGCCGCGCCTGCTTAAAACTAGTTGTTTACCTTCATGTGTTCTTGGTTTAAGCTAACAGCTTTTCAAACGCTCGAAATCGGAAGTCAAATACAGTACAATTGTTCGCTATCTGTGTATAAACAGTGCCTATTTCAGCGTTTGATTTTCACGGTATACCAACTTTGACGTCACACGGTGACCAGAGGCTCCTTTGGGTCAATCTCTGTTTCAGACATTCCAGAGGTTCATGTCACGTGACTACCCAAAATGTCCATTTTCGTGGTCGTTTTTTGATGGGTTATAGTAAGTTTCCGAAGAAAAAAAAATTGTCTCCATAGTTGGTCTTTAAAGCGAACTTTAAACTCGGAAT
Source organism: Apostichopus californicus (assembly GCA_020650975.1). NCBI lineage: Eukaryota > Metazoa > Echinodermata > Holothuroidea > Aspidochirotida > Stichopodidae > Apostichopus > Apostichopus californicus. The sequence continues at coordinate 17,812 of JAIPMN010141427.1, forward strand.
ATCACAATTATAAATATACCTGATGTGTGATCAAAAGAGAGGGTGGGGGAAGGGCAGTAGGTATATGAAGGAAATATCTACGATTTGGAGCAGTAAGAGACTCACTCTTAGTTATTATTATGTATGATTCCGGAAATAATAAGGGAAATAAACTTCTGAAACCAATAACCTCACACTCATGAAGAGCAACAGGATTGTGTGTCTGCACTCCATCTGGAAATTGTTTACGCTTTAGTGTTGAAGGCAAACTGATGGAAACAACTATAGTGCATACTAAAGGATGGATTTCAGCAGAAACCCGTTTATTTTAAACTGTCTACGACATATGAAACTTATGTTTGTACCTTAAGTTAATATTTACACGTAATGATAACTCACACACATTACTTACAGGAAAGAAAGAATCAGGATCTTTGTACAGACGCCAGCGACCAGACTGAAGATCCAGATGATAACCGCGTTCAATAAGTCCGTAAGGAAACCAGAAAACTGTAAAATGGATAGAACAGAAGACTATAGAGAATATAAACTTAACCATGCATGGATAATTGAAAAACTGGGAATTCGAAGGGACCATCATCCTCCCACTCTCTACACTTAACCATCTCCTCACCCCGTCACTTACTAGTGTTCGACCGATTATATGATAATCGGTTTTACCGATTACCGGCTCGCGGGCCGATGCCGATTACCAATTATTTCATCATTTTCGTGGAACTGGCCTAAAGTATGATTTAGTGTTATACATGATTATCAACTTCTAGGCCAATACAATCAAAGATGTAAATGAACGAATTAACGTTTCACAGTAAAGAGTAATGGAGCAAATAAAGAACACTGTAATACATACATAGGGCGCTGTACATTTATAACGAGGAGTCGCAATATTGCAATCCCGCCACAACACAGTAATTGACAGTGCTGTACGAGAAAAAAAGAGGTCAGGGACAGCTTTGACATCTGGTATAATAACCATTATCAGTGTTGCAACTCCAACTAAAGTAAAGTGAAAAGTATATCGCACGGAAATATCATATTCGTTATTTCGTAATCTGATATCGAAATATATAATCTGATTTGAAAAATAATGTATGAAAGTAAGTTACCTTAAAGCATTCCCTTACACAGGCTCTTTAGTGGATAAGCAGTTTGCTGACAGTTTTATTTTATCATGAAAAATAAAACAATCCCAATTTTTCAATTATTAACATCTGTGAGGGATACCTTCCGATCGAACGTTGTTTCAAACGATCATACACAGTAAGTCAATGACGCTTCTCCGTTGACTTAACTACATGTGGGAGAAATCACAGACTAACGTCCCGTTGACTTTGTCGCTAGATATTAGACTTGCTTTAGTCGGTTGCGGTAAGGGAGTTCAGTTACTGCAACGGGGTTATTTTAGCACGTATGGTACATGCGGTCAGGGAATAAAAGTTGCTTTGGGTTTTTCGCAAAAATATGCGTAAGAATGTATGCCTGATCACACAAAACTGTAATGCAGTAGAACTACTGAGGACTGTCGCCAAACATTTTTTGGAGTATTTGGAGCCTTGGTTTCATCATTTTATCGCACTTGTAACATCTTGATCGCATTTTCAAATTGAACAGTTATGAAGCTCAACCTTTCTCTAGCCAGACTAGCCGCCAATGTACGTTGAACTCTCAATGAACGAATCCATATGTTATCGTTTTCACTTTCCAGTTTTCACCATAGGGTGAAACGGCCAAAGTGGTTCCAAAGTATATTGCTTTCGTTTTACATTTAGTCAAGACAATAAATCTTTCTTATCAATTGTTAAACATGGATAATACGAGATTTTGTAAGATGCAGTAAACGAAGTGAAAAAAATATTACGTCGTCCCCCTAAGCTTATTATATAAATAATGAATGGTCATGAGTGCAATAGTGCAAATATTTCATGAGTTGAAAGATGGAATGTTCCTGCGCCTCGTTGAATGGAACAAATTACATCTTTCAACGAATGAAATATTTGCACTATTGCACGAATGAAAACCATTCATTATTTGTTTTATACAACATATTATATTAAGGTGGGTAAAATGCACTCATGCAACACATTGTTTTGAACAGACAGGTTTCTCTGCTTTCTTACCATTGAAAAAATTGCTACCAAAAAAGTATAACCCATGGTTCCATTTCATAGAGTGGAATAGAGTGGATTTTGCATTCAATCAACGAGCAATTGACCAATCAAATGACCAGAATACATTTAGGTGTTGTATAATGCGGTATACTGTATAATGTTAACTGCCAAAACTGGATACTATATTGAAGAGCATTAGTACAATCTCGCGTGAGGAACTTGCAATACCGTTCCCTTCCCGGCTTTCAATAGCGTTGCATCGAATGATGTACATTCTTCTCCCGGTGTGGTTGTGGCGAATCAAAAGCGCGGAAACATACAACTCTTTAAGTGGAACGTAATAATCGGTTCCGCACAATCGGTAGCGCTATGGATTTTGCGGATGCTGATTATTTACCTATTGTCTGATAATCGGTCGGATGCCGATTATCGGTCGAACACTATCAAGTACATATACAAAGAGGATATTTGACATTAACCCTCACATATATGTCAATACTCGAAATATGGAGAGTATACTACCTTCTCGTCCTTCCGAACTTGACACATGTTATATGATATTCATTAATTGAAACAATTATCAATATTAGGTTAATAATTAATAGATATTTTATTAAATATTGTGTCATAATCAGGGACATATCGCCAATACAGTTGAAAGAGTATTTCATTGTTTTTAATTTGAAAGTAAAAATGGCGAATATTGGTCATTATAACCGTCACAGTCTGTTATTTGTAAGTTTCCCGTTATAATTGATTTAAATAGAAATATAACCTGATAAAATCTACAAAACATATGATCAAAACAACTGCAATCCAAATTATGGTACAAGTTCAAGAAATCTTGCTCAACGAAAATAACATAACAACCATAATTCCGTACCCTAGAGACCAAACTGCTGCCTTACTTGAATAAACATATTCCCCTTTGCACCTTTGTATTATCAAAAAAGACGTGACCGGATAAATACCCCCAAACAAATACCCCCGGACAATTACCTCCCAGTCAATAATCCCCCGGGCGATTAACCACCGGGCAATTACCCCCCGGACAAATACCACCCGGACAGATACCCCCGAGGACAAAAACCCCCGGACAACTACCCACCCGGACAACTACCTCCTCGGTCGAATACCCCTAGACAATTACCTCCCGTATAAATACCTCGTAATTTGTACGATTGTATGAAAAATAAGAAAAGAAAAAGGCTTAAGACCATGACGTCACCACCATTTGAAAAAAAAAATCTCTGGTTCATATTGCAAAAAGAATGATGATAATCTAAGAAATCCATTTAATTTTCCCTAGTTATAATAATTATACATGCCAACTATTTACAGATTAGTGATTGCTACATTGCCCACAAATTGCCCACCCATGTAGAATAATAGGTTTTCCTTGTAATATTTTTCACAAAGGCCGGTAACGTCTGATGCTTTCACGGGATTTTTCATGGGGTGTATGTTCACCTTATTTTCTACTGTACGAAAGTGTGCCTAGATGCAAAATGGTATATAAAAACTTACATCATTGGCGCCGCCAGGAGTTCGGGTAAATTTGGGTGATTTGGGTCATCCAAATTCATGGTGATGTCACATATACACAATCAGCATTGCGCTTGTATTTTTATTTTGAGGTATCAAAAAACTACACCTCAAGGTCCCTACCCCTATAAAAATGTATCATAAGGTACTCGCTTCTTCACGCCTCCAGTTTGTGCTGGGGGGCGGGGGTGTGGGGCTGGGCGTATTCTGGATTAGTTCGGGTAATATTCTGGGTGAGGTATCTGTACCGGTGTATTTGCGCGGGTGGAGTTTTTTAGTAATTGTCCTCGGGGGTACTTACCCTCGGGGGTATTTGTCCTCGGGGGTGTATGTCCGGGGCGTAGTCGTCCTGGGGGTAGTTTTCCTCGGAGGTATTCGTCCTCGGGGTGATGGTCAGGGTTTACTTGTCCCGGGGTATAAGCCGGGGGTATTTGTCCTTAAAGTTTCACCAATCGCCCCCCCCCCCCCTAACTCCATTCCAATTATCCGTGGTAAAAACCACTAGAAACTTAATGAGAGCTTTTTACTGTACCGTTGATATTCCTTGCTTCCAGGTTTGCCAGAGAGGAAGATGCAATAATCGGTGGCAGCAGACAGTAATGAAAACTGAAGAAGAGATTCATTGTTATTATAATTGTGACGTCATATAATATTCAGGTACTGTCCATCCAGTGTAACTACTATACTAGATACGTAAACAGTGGAAGGATAAAGGTTAGCAATATCACAATCTAAAAATATTCTAAAGCTGAAGGTATGATACCCGTTATTAAAAGGCGATGATTTACCTTTTACATTATATTTCGGTCAAAATAACGCACTTGACTGCTAGTACGGACAAGGCCATCAAGGTTATGCAATGTCTTAGATACTGAATGTTAACATTTAACGACTGGAAATGATGCGTACGTAATCTACATTCACCAGAACTTCACAACACTACGATTCTCATATCAATGGAAGCAACAACCATTTTTGGCTCTGCCAACGCGGGAGGGGGGAGGGGTGGGGTGGGGGCGGCAAATATATTGTGCCATCC
>JAIPMN010141428.1:2496-13621 GCA_020650975.1 Apostichopus californicus
CCCCCCCCCCCCCCCCCAACCAAAAATGTTTGTGAAAATTCGAGCAATATGCTGAGAATTTGTCGGGCACCTACTGAAAGAAGAATAATTGCCATGTGTTTTTCAATGGTTAAACTTATATTATTAATATCATTATTATTGTAACGACTTCCCCAATAATGAAAACTAATATGTAAGGGTAATAAAACGGAAAATGATTGTATGTTATTGGCATGTGTTGTTATAACCGATGAATGCTTATATGATATGCACATTTACATGTTGAACGCGCGCGAAAAAGTTTGGTTATATTTTTCGGGCAAGTCGTTACAGTCCCCCAAATCAAATTAAGCGTACGCCTGTGGTTGCTGTAAATTTAAAGAAGTTAAATCAAACCGAAACAGTTTGAAGATGATACAATATATCACCATATAATATAAACGTAAGACAATTTCTGTGTTCAATAACTAAAATCCACAGTGGCAGTGGTGCTACTAACATGACTAAATACTAGGCCTATATCTTTCGTATTGTAACGCTTTCCGCTTCGGTAGTATGGTGAAGTACCCAGTTGGCAAGTGAGGAAGGGGGTTGTAGAGAGAGACTCGAGGACACCGTTGAAAAGAATACACTAACAGTGCATTAAGAGTTTAAAAAGTATAATTATATATACAATGTACCTGTCGTACATCTTTCGTAAAGTAATAAACAAATAATATATACAGAAAGTAATACAATAAAACCTAACCACAATACATGGTGGCGTACATTGACTAGCCCTAATATGTAAGCTGCCTAGCAGCGCAGCTAACTATAGGCGCTGCGTCGAGGACGACGCAGCGCAGGCACAACGCAGCCTAACTATAGGTACTGCGTCAAGGGCGACGCAGCGTTAGGACAACGCAGCGCAGCTAACGATGAGATTCGTCAGCCCGCGAACCCTACGCTGCGACGACCTTGCGCAGGCACAAGCAGTTACGCAGCGCAGCTGCCGAGTGCATAACTCGATCCTCTGCAGAAGCCAAAAATAACCTAAGTCCCTAAAACAACGTACAAATTCGGCATAGATTCTGCATAGCAACTTACACTAAATAAACCACCAACTTAAAGCAGCAATTTGCGTTGATTCTCGAGATTTTCTAATACTAGGATACTATACCAATGACGTAAACTAAGCTAACTGTAAAGTTTCACTGACTCAAACTATTCCCGAAAAGTGCAAAAAATATGACATTTTCTGATTTCGTATTTTGAATCTTTGACTTCGATAGACTCCTCCCACTTATAGGAACTTTGTGAATATGTATAACGGACAAGGTACTTTGAATAGCAATGTAAACAGTAAACAAAAAACAGCTGAGGAGATGTACGTACTGCGCGAAGGGACAGTTACGCCATAGTCGCATTGCATACGATGTCCTAAAAACCCAAGAAAATTTGAAACAGCAAGGATACATAAGAGAGAAAGTCATGTAACCAGAAGAACCCGATCGGTACGTAAAATTCGCGAGAACGATATTGTATCACTCTACTCGGTGTTACATAGGCTAGTTACTGTAGTACAATCAGACCTATTAGTGTGTGACTTACACTGGTTAGGCCTGAATAACGTTATGTACACGCTGTGCATTGTGCACTAAAAGCAATGTAGCTAGTATGAGTGTAGCGCAATGGGGGCCGTTAGTTTCCGGACCCGTTAGTTTCCTCTCTTGAAAAACCTTACTTTCCTCCTCTAACAACATGGGAGAAAATAACGTTTTTCAGGAGAGGAAAGTAACGTTTCTCATAAGGGAATGCAATAAGGCATATTGGCTAGGCCATGTGGAGATTTAAGTAGTGCTCTGCAGCAAGGGATTACCATGCCAATGAATGAGTCTATTTTTAGCGCCAAGTCGTACATAAACATCTCTTCACTGATTGTTTGAATTTGAATAGGCGGTTTTGTAGAGCTGCATGTGATAAATACTAAATGATTCGATGTGTCAGGGAGACACTTATCTCAGAATCATATAAAAGCCTTAATTACTTGCTAATTAACGTTCGCTGTGGGGAAAAAAGTATGAGAAAGTCTTAGTTTTGTCTTTTGTAATTGTATTATGATAAAAACTTGATAGACACGGAAAAATTGAGGAAAAACTGCGACTCAACGCAAAATGCTGCTTTAATGCCTAAAAACGCTCCTTGCCCGACATTATAAACAACCCCGTAACTGTGTAGAATCCTATACACGATTAACTGACCAATTAAGAAATAGCCAGTAAGATTGACAAGCACCATAACCCAATTACAGCCGGTCAACGCTCTCTACAGTGCTATGCGTATATGAGCTAACTCCGCCCCACTGTCTATGCACCCCCAATAGTTCCCCGTATACTAAGAACAAAGGCGGCCTTGTCCGCCGGATGTTTACATAAAACCCCGGCAGCAAGAACCAACTCTCGCAGCCAGCAATAATCTGATACTTAATTTACACATACTAGGGACCTATGGAACGCGAAAAGGACCACAACATATGATGATGTTAATGATGATCTAATTTTATACGATCATGTACTGAAAACTTACCATCATGTACTAGAAATACACGATCATGTACTAAAAATTTACGATCATGTACCAAACATATACGATCATGTACTAAAAGTATACGATCATGTTCTAAACATATACGATCATGTATTACAAACGTACGATGTACATCAAAACAAATACGATCATGTACTAATAATGTTATGTTCAAAAAAGTGGCGTCTGCATACGCGTATGTATATTCATATGTGGCGTATGCATACGAGTATGAATATTCAGTGGAACTCATTAAGAACCATTAGGGGCGGGGCTTCGGTATCAACTTTGATATTCCTAGGGGTACGGTACTTTGTAATCAACGCGTAGCATACTATATTATTAATTTGAAGTGAGTAATAATCACTGAGGATAGCGACCGCGTGTATTCATCCAATATAAGCACCGCCCGAAGAGACACTTATATATGGATATTCATACGCGTATTCATACGACAATAATGGATATTCATACGCCACTTTTTTGTAACTTGAGCTTTTTCATCATCATCACAAGTTTTTAGTACATGATCGTATATGTTTTGATGTACATCTTACGTTTTTAGTACATCATCGCATGTTTTGATGTACATCTTAGTTTTTTAGTACATCATCCTATATGTTTTGATGTACATCTTAGGTTTTTAGTACATCATCGTATATGTTTAGTACATGATCGTAAGTTTTTTAGTACATGAACGTATAAAATTAGATCATCATTAACATCATCATATGTTGTGGTCCTTTTCGCGTTCCATAGGGACCTCCCAGCTTAAACATTAAAGTAAGAAACATTTTATAACGGTAAAACAGGCAAGATAGAAAATACATACACACGAGAAAAGTAGGTTGCTTTCTCGTAACACTATTATAACCGTGCCAAACGGTCATAATTAACCGTGTCAAAGGGTCATCATTTTAAAAATCAAATCAATGTCTATGCTCAAAAATAAGAGTCTATCAGTTTAAAATTTAATAGCATCTCCAGTAAATAGTCAACCAGAAACTGTCAAGCTGTCGAATGTTTTTATGCAGTTTTGAAGCAAGCAAACACCTGGTACTTATCTGCGAACATTGCATCGCAGTACTTACCTTACCTTCAAAGAAGGACAGCCATCTATAATGAGACGCGTACACTAACAGGCAATTGTCGCAGTATTGTTTTACGAACTTAAGTTATGGATGTACATGTACACAAACAAGTCCGCGCAAAAGCAAAGAGCAAACTCATTTTTGGTTTCGATGATAATCGTAACCTATGCAGTCATGCAGGCGGAGAGTGTGTGCATGTGTGTGTGCGTGCGTGGGTGTTTGTATATGTGTATGACGCCTCGCTTGTAAACACGATATCTCATAAAGGGAAGCTTGGACCAATGTAATATTTGGTGTATATGAGTACCACATTGAGTAAAAGAACCCTATTGTTTTGTGGGGAGGTCAAAGGTCATTTGAAGTCACCAGGGGCCGAATAGTGAAAACCTTGTGAACACGATATCTCAAGGAGGTAAGCTTGGACCAATCTCATATTTCTTGAGTAGATGGACCACATTTGGAAGCAAAAGCCTATAGCTTTTTGGTGGAGGTCAAAGGTCATGTGGGGTCACAAGGGGTCAAATTGTGTAAACCTTGTAAACACGATATCTCAAGAAGGAAAGCTTGGATCAATCTCGTATTTCGTGTGAAGGGGTACCACGTTGAGTTCAAGATCCCAGTGTTTTTGATGGAGGTCCAAGTCCATTTGTATGGGGTAACTAGAGGTCAAATTGTGAAAACTTTGTAAACACGATAACTCAAGAAGGGAAGGTTGGACGAATCTCATATTTAGTATGTAGTTGGTACACGGTCAGTACAAGATTTTCTTGAGGTCAAAGTCATTTGGAGTCACCAGACGCCAAATTGTGGAAACCTTCTTTTATAAGCTACAGTATCTCCCACCGACCAGCCTATCAGATAACATGTGCGTTACGCCTCATACGAATAGGAGGCTATTGGCAATTGGAAATTGAGCTGATGGGCATCCGTAGAATCTAAAACTGAAAACTCGAACAAAATTGCATTGGCTTCAACGTGTCGCTCGGAAGCCTTACTTGGCGTGCAAAAAGTGTACGTACTCTTTGTAGTACAGCGGTTCTATTGGAGATTTTCCGTCGTATTTATTTCAGGTTGGATGTAGTTTCGATGTGACCAGGCAGCGTTTATGAAACTTTACAGTTCGTCTAGTTAGATTTTTTTACTATGACCAGTGCGAAATAGTTGTGTAAAACGGTCTTAGTTTGGCAGTGAGTTCACGAGCTATTGTCTGGATCGGCTGTTGATCTCAATTTGAGTAGTCTCTTCCACCAGTTTCAGCATAGCTAGGCCTTAAAAGTAACGTTCGACTTTCCTCACGTTTATGATTATGGGACAACTTGAACAAACCTGGCTAGGCCTGTGAGCAATTTTATGTTGTCTAGGCCAGCAACGGTTGGGTAAAATAGGGATCGTTAACACAACAACGTGAGGAATACCAGTCAGAATACCAATACACTTAAGATGGCAAAACATCTCCTTAATTATTTCTTAACGCAATTTTCCTACTGGCTAACAGTCATAATTTGCCAAGTATAGAACAAACGGAGATTTGAGACAAGAATGCTGTTGTTGCTGTTAGGACTTTTGAAAGATAGATGCTCTTACAACCTCAGATTTTCATTGCGTAAAAGATCGTTTTGATTTAGGCAGTGTAATAGAGTAATAGCGATATTTTTTCGCGCATCAATCTGCAGCTAAAAGACAAGATAAAATAATTGGGAAAATGTACGCAGTCGCTCTAATCAAGCAGCAGTTCAAAGTAGCAGTGAGGTACTGCATAGGCGCAGGACTCGGGCACATCTAGTTACTGTATAGTATATGTCTAGTAAAATAGAGGAGCCCTAATGTAACAGAAGCCAAGCTATCTTCGTAGGTATTTTTACAGATGTTGTAGGCATATTTTTAATTGTTTGAGACACTATAGTGGGCCTAGCTGCTTATTTATGATTCTGCGTCATGTTTTACTTTGTTCATACTTTTGGTGGAAAAAGGTTAAATTTCATATTGCACAGAAACATAATTTTCCAATGTTCAATTACGTAGCATGCATGCATCTGCCTAAGTGTATAATCTTTGTTCACATGAAGTATTGATGTTGTATATAGATCTTTACTCTGGAGACTTGAACAGCAATCATAGGCCTAGTGGCGAGTGAAATTTGGCAAGTAGAATGTTAGTGACGGTCGACAAATAGCGAGTACTCTTAAAAATATTTGTCGAGGCCTGAAAACCTTGAAAACATGATTTCTAATGGTAGAAATCATGGATACTTTTCATACATGGTATATGGATTTGCCATATTGAGTACAAGAATCCTGTTGCTTGGGAGGTCAAATATCCTTTGAGGTCACCAGAGGTCAAACTATGAAAAACCTTTTACATGATATCTAACGATGGAAATCGTGGATACCTCTAATACTTGGTGTGGATTCATAATATTGGGTACAAGACCCCATTGTTTTTGGTGGAGGTGTATAGCCACGTACAATAGACTGACCTGTGTTTATCATGCCATAGTGTTATTGTATCAAAATGGTGGTTCGGGCCATTTCTATTGTAGCAGCTAGTTCTGGTTATACTAACATCCAGAAGTCTAGAGCACTGAAGACATCGAAACCTCAATGCATTTCGCATTCTGGTTTAACAAAGTCGCCCAGTTCATACAGTACGTGTATGCGATTCACGATGCACTGCGCGCACGTCTATGTACATGTACATACACACGCGTACATAGCGTAAGCAAGAACTTCCCAATTCGGCATCAAAAGTGCAAGCCCTTGCCAATGAGAAGCGAGGTATGCAAATAGTGACCTTTGCCGCACTGGGGGAAAAATCGCAATCCGGACGGTCCTTACCCTTGCTGCTCACGCTGGAATTGGTGCGGTATCACCGCAGACTGTGACGGTTGTACCGATTACCGTCGTGAGTAAAGCGTTACTTTTGTCCTAACTCAGGATTAAAAAGGCATTGTTTTCGTATGTTTTTGTGCCCTTGACCATATAGAACAGGCCAACAAGTAAAAGAGATATCCCACACTTTAGGGTTCTTGTATACAAAGCTGTTCAGATGATCATATCTTCATGATTCATGTTGTAAAGACATCTGGTACTGCTTGAAAGTTTTATGATTTATACTAAAAATATTATTTTGTGAATGTTTATCAATTATAGTGTTTTAAGCTTGCAGGGTACTTTTACCTGTCGTTATCAACGTAACCTTGTAGAATGTGTTCAAGGAAACAGGCCGGGATTACTCTGTTTAAGTTACTAAAATATTCTGTTGTAATCCTCATGCAACTTATACTGGTTAAAGCCAGCTGAGAGCCTTACGCACTGCCAAATTTAGACGAAAATTTGATTTGCCTTTCAGTTTATAGCTGGGAATTGATGACAAATTGTTGAAAAGGTGTATTTCTGGTTATGTGATTCAGAATGCGTTCGTGGGATGCGCCACGCAAGAAGCCGCAAGTTTCGACGCTTTATGTATATGCAGATAATCAAAGCAGGATTCAAGCTGATTGCGTGGATTATACATGTTACCATTTTCGCTCCTCAACTATATGTTAGCCTACAGACAAGACAACCGATGTGGTGCTGGATTCCCAGCTGACAACGGTCAAGATGCAGAGTGTGATCCGGACGGGCCTTACCCTTGCTGCTCACGCTGGAATTGGTGCGGTATCACCGCGGACCACTGTGACTGTGACGATTGTACCGATTACCGTCGTGAGTAAAGCGTTACTTTTGTCCTAACTCAGGATTAAAAAGGCATTGTTTTCGTAGGTGTTTGTGCCCTTGACCATATAGAACAGACCAACAAGTAAAAGAGATATCCCACACTTTAGGACTATTGTATACAAAGCTGTTCAGATGATCATATCTTCATGATTCATGTTGTAAAGACATCTGGTACTGCTTGAAAGTTTTATGATTTATACTAAAAATATTATTTTGTGAATGTTTATCAATTATAGTGTTTTAAGCTTGATAGGTACTTTTACCTGTCGTTATCAACGTAACCTTGTAGAATGTGTTCGAGGAAACAGGCCGGGATTACTCTGTTTAAGTTACTAATATATTCTGTTGTAATCCCCGTGCAACTTATACTGGTTAAAGCCAGCTGAGAGCCTTACGCACTGCCAAATTTAGACGAAAATTTGATTTGCCTTTCAGTTTGTAGCTGGCAATTGATGACAAATTGTTGAAAAGGTGTATTTCTGGGTATGTGATTCAGAATGCGTTCGTGGGATGCGCCACGCAAGAAGCCGCAAGTTTCGACGCTTTATGAATATGCAGATAATCAAAGCAGGATTCAAGCTGATTGCGTGGATTATACATGTTACCATTTTCGCTCTTCAACTATATGTTAGCCTACAGACAAGACAACCGATGTGGTGCTGGATTCCCAGCTGACAACGGTCAAGATGCAGTGTGTGATCCGGACGGGCCTTACCCTTGCTGCTCACGCTGGAATTGGTGCGGTATAACCGCGGACCACTGTGACTGCGACGGTTGTACCGATTACCGTCGTGAGTAAAGCGTTACTTTTGTCCTAACTCAGGATTAAAAAGGCATTGTTTTCGTATGTTTTTGTGCCCTTGACCATATAGAACAGACCAACAAGTAAAAGAGATATCCCACACTTTAGGACTATTGTATACAAAGCTGTTTAGATGATCATATCTTCATGATTCATGTTGTAAAGACATCTGGTACTGCTTGAAAGTTTTATGATTTATACTAAAAATATTATTTTGTGAATGTTTATCAATTATAGTGTTTTAAGCTTGATAGGTACTTTTACCTGTCGTTATCAACGTAACCTTGTAGAATGTGTTCAAGGAAACAGGCCGGGATTACTCTGTTTAAGTTACTAATATATTCTGTTGTAACCCCCGTGCAACTTATACTGGTTAAAGCCAGCTGAGAGCCTTACGCACTGCCAAATTTAGACGAAATTTGATTTGCCTTTCAGTTTGTAGCTGGCAATTGATGACAAATTGTTGAAAAGGTGTATTTCTGGGTATGTGATTCAGAATGCGTTCGTGGGATGCGCCACGCAAGAAGCCGCAAGTTTCGACGCTTTATGAATATGCAGATAATCAAAGCAGGATTCAAGCTGATTGCGTGGATTATACATGTTACCATTTTCGCTCCTCAACTATATGTTAGCCTACAGACAAGACAACCGATGTGGTGCTGGATTCCCAGCTGACAACGGTCAAGATGCAGAGTGTGATCCGGACGGGCCTTACCCTTGCTGCTCACGCTGGAATTGGTGCGGTATGACCGCGGACCACTGTGACTGCGACGGTTGTACCGATTACCGTCGTGAGTAAAGCGTTACTTTTGTCCTAACTTAGAATTAAAAAGGCATTGTTTTCGTATGTTTTTGTGCCCTTGACCATATAGAACAGACCAACAAGTAAAAGAGATATCCCACACTTTAGGACTATTGTATACAAAGCTGTTTAGATTATCATGTCTTCATGATTCATGTTGTAAAGACATCTGGTACTGCTTGAAAGTTTTATGATTTATACTAAAAATATTATTTTGTGAATGTTTATCAATTATAGTGTTTTAAGCTTGATAGGTACTTATACCTGTCGTTATCAACGTAACCTTGTAGAATGTGTTCGAGGAAACAGGCCGGGATTACTCTGTTTAAGTTACTAATATATTCTGTTGTAATCCCCGTGCAACTTATACTGGTTAAAGCCAGCTGAGAGCCTTACGCACTGCCAAATTTAGACGAAAATTTGATTTGCCTTTCAGTTTATAGCTGGGAATTGATGACAAATTGTTGAAAAGGTGTATTTCTGGGTATGTGATTCAGAATGCGTTCGTGGGATGCGCCACGCAAGAAGCCGCAAGTTTCGACGCTTTATGAATATGCAGATAATCAAAGCAGGATTCAAGCTGATTGCGTGGATTATACATGTTACCATTTTCGCTCTTCAACTATATGTTAGTCTACAGACAAGACAACCGATGTGGTGCTGGATTCCCAGCTGCCAACGGTGAAGATGCAGAGTGTAATCCGGACGGGCCTTACCCTTGCTGCTCACGCTGGAATTGGTGCGGTATAACCGCGGACCACTGTGACTGCGACGGTTGTACCGATTACCGTCGTGAGTAAAGCGTTACTTTTGTCCTAACTCAGGATTAAAAAGGCATTGTTTTCGTATGTCTTTGTGCCCTTGACCATATAGAACAGACCACCAAGTAAAAGAGATATCCCACACTTTAGGACTATTTTATACAAAGCTGTTTAGATGATCATATCTTCATGATTCATGTTGTAAAGACATCTGGTACTGCTTGAAAGTTTTATGATTTATACTAAAAATATTATTTTGTGAATGTTTATCAATTATAGTGTTTTAAGCTTGATAGGTACTTTTACATGTCGTTATCAACGTAACCTTGTAGAATGTGTTCGAGGAAACAGGCCGGGATTACTCTGTTTAAGTTACTAATATATTCTGTTGTAATCCCCGTGCAACTTATTCTGGTTAAAGCCAGCTGAGAGCCTTACGCACTGCCAAATTTAGACGAAAATTTGATTTGCCTTTCAGTTTATAGCTGGGAATTGATGACAAATTGTTGAAAAGGTGTATTTCTGGGTATGTGATTCAGAATGCGTTCGTGGGATGCGCCTCGCAAGAAGCCGCAAGTTTCGACGCTTTATGAATATGCAGATAATTAAAGCAGGATTCAAGCTGGTTGCGTGGATTATACATGTTACCATTTTCGCTCTTCAACTATATGTTAGCCTACAGACAAGACAACCGATGTGGTGCTGGATTCCCAGCTGACAACGGTCAAGCTGCAGAGTGTAATCCGGACGGGCCTTACCCTTGCTGCTCACGCTGGAATTGGTGCGGTATAACCGCGGACCACTGTGACTGTGACGATTGTACCGATTACCGTCGTGAGTATTTAATAATAAAGGTATTTGACTGACCTCATAATCGTGTACAATCAGGGTCAGCAGAAAGAGGTAAAATGTTATTCCAGTTTCACCCGCAGAGGTTCTTATTTGCATATTTTTGTTTCTTCAAGCCGCATATAGAGATGATTACCGATGTGGAGCCGGTTACAAGGCTCCGAATGGTGACGTAGCACAGTGTAATCCAAACGGGATTTACCCATGCTGTTCACCATACAACTGGTGCGGAAACACATCTGATCATTGTGACTGTTCTGGTTGTGTTGACTATCGAAATTAGTAAGATCATTCAATTTTGAATTTCCTTGAGAGT
The DNA here is from genome assembly GCA_020650975.1 of Apostichopus californicus. Taxonomy (NCBI): domain Eukaryota; kingdom Metazoa; phylum Echinodermata; class Holothuroidea; order Aspidochirotida; family Stichopodidae; genus Apostichopus; species Apostichopus californicus. The sequence continues at coordinate 13,378 of JAIPMN010141428.1, forward strand.
TTACTAAGTGTGACAATATTTTGTGCTTTAATTCTATTTTTAATACTACGTTTGATGCATGATCAGCCTAAAGTAGTTATGAGAGGGAATTCTCTTTGAACTTCAGTCATTAGATTGTGCTTGTGCTATACTAACAAATTGTTGATACTGTGTACATTTGATACTAATAAGTTATACGTTACAAATATTCCTAACTTAGTGAGGCACAATGCTTATTCTAGTCAAAAATGTTTTGTGATACTAA
>JAIPMN010141442.1:0-11254 GCA_020650975.1 Apostichopus californicus
AATAACTAGGGGGGGGGGGGTGGTGGTGTGATGGTCATAAACGGTGTATCTTTCCTAACATTCAGCGCCTCGCCCAACTACTGCACACGCAATAATTTCGTATCATGGAATTTGGCGGCGTGGAAGACGGAGTGTTCTTGAGATGTTAATTATTAATAACCCAAATTAAAGGTGATATTCACATTGAGTGTCAAAGGGAGGTGTGTAAGTCGGAAGGGTTGGCTGGAGGGGACGGGGTGCATGATCACATCTGTCACAGTTCACTTGTTAGATCAAGACATACAGTTTGTGACATTCTTCAGTGTCGACGACACCATCTCCACTCATCTGCAATTGTACTTTAAGGCATTACTGAGTCATTTGGCTGGATCCTTTGTTAGCGAAACAATACGATTTAATCAAATGATCGATTTTTAGTTAAATTCATATTCTCAGTTTTCGTTTGGTGTCGACATATCTAGGTACACGTCAAAAATTCATGATAAACGTTTCAATTTCGATATAGCGTCGCAAGTTTGTGATATCAGTCTAAATTGTTCTATAAAAAAAATCAAATATCAGAAATAAAACCACACAATTGCAACATGTAAAGTCATTTTTCTTTTCGGGAATAGTAGTCGAAAGTCGAAGTTAGCAGAGTAAATTAGACAAAGCATATTTTAACATGATTTTCTGTGGTCAATGTTCCTTCTGAGCCACCGTAATACCCTTACACATTATATTGCGTACATTGTAATAACAGTCGGAGCAGATGTTGCCACCTGGTACAGCTAAAAGCAACAAAAACAGAAAAAAGGAAACCTAGACAATAATGTTTAAATATATAATGTATACCTCTATCATTCCAGTTTTAATTTTTTCAGAGGGTGGCAGACAAATATTTGAGGGCCTATTCCCCTCTCGTAGCTACTCCTCTGCATCTCCCCTGCCCTCCATTTTGGTACAAGATTAGTCTCTGTACAGAATAGTCAGTTTCATGGTTTTGTATTAACGTTATATTTTCGTATTGAGAGAGAGTAAAAGTGCTTGTTTTACACTGAAGTTTAGTTGCTGCCCAGTGTATATGACTACTATTGTAGAAAAGAGTTCTCTCCATAGCATTGTAACAAGAGCTCACTAAAACAATTCATACACAGGACCGCAACACTTGACAAAGATGCCTTATTTAGCATTGGTTGTTGATTTTCAGTAGGCTTACAGCTGTTACGTTGTTACGCTTGACTTGTGACTTGAGTTACAATACAATCAAATGACTTGAGCGAAATACTTGTGAATTGACTTAAAAAATCATAGGCTTGGTGAAAACAATGTGATAAACCTAACTCAAATTTCAGCTAACAGTCAAATTTAAATCAATAAAGTGTCATCTATTGTAACTTGATGATAAATTATTTAAGCAACAAATGTTTTTCAGCAGCATATTCCAGGGATTTCCAGAAAGAAAACGAAACCTGTTTTCACTTGTTACATATTCAGAACATGAGAAAAGGGGTATTTTCAAACAGGGCTTCCCGTTTTGTATTTGTGTTTTCGTCTTCTTCTTAATATGAATATCCTTCTTTTCGTATGTATCTTTCGTTATCATAAACTTATTATATTAATATTAACATAATTTGTTTTACATTTAACCTACCTTTCGTAATCAGGAACTAGCTTGCCTATTGTTATCGCTATTTACTTAGCCTGCACCACAAACTAAATTTATAACGTACTTTACTACCGTTGTATGACAGTCACTGTTTACACAACAAACAAATATAAAGATCATAAGAAGTGTACCCCGTGGTATCGTTTTATGGTTTCATAGTTAGTTTATATTATCATTATTACGATATATGGCTAGATATCTTTTCAGATTGAAGATAAGATGCTTCACTTCCATTACGTATTAAATCATCTGGTTTAAAAAAAAATGGATTTTTTTCTCATTGGGAAAAGAGTAACATATTCTAGATGCGTCCCAATGATTCTTTTAGGGCAGCTTGAAAGGGCCATGAAGATAGAAAATATCTTGTTCCTAATAAATTGGCCTTTTCTAAAGCAAATATCAAAATGATATTCCGGAGCTAACAACCATCGATTAGTTTCATTCTAGTCATCTAAACGGCATATGATACAGACTTGATACACCCAAGCAGCATAAGTCACATACACGGATGTCGTGTATGGAATGTAAATGTTACATCCAGTCCGCATATGTGATAAAATCTACAAATAACTAGAACAACTGTAATATGGCAGTTCGGCTAGGTACTCTAGCTAGCATGCGACTGCAATATAACGAAGAATATTATAACTAAAACCATCACAGATTATCCGGAAAAACAATCTCCTTTACCTGTTCCGGACGTGACAGAGAATACCCAGCCCTGGACACTGATTGGTCAAATTGAGCAACATGTTAACGTTACTGTATCCTCGTCATAGAAATTCAACTGCACAGTTTATCGCCGTTTGTTTAAGAAGTGAAGCCTTGACAAAATGAGGGCGCTTTGAAACTGAATTTGATTATAACCGTTTATTTCTGAAAGAGTAGGTGTACTTTGCACAACATAGACATATTATGGCAACCAGATTGGTAAGTACTATACTCCTGATTTAAGAAACATCTTTGAATTTGTTTTTCTCGCCTCTATAATGACTATGTAAACCAATGTATTTAAACCAATGACGAGTAAGTGGAGTGTTTGTGCAACTTTTCATGTCTTTAAAGGGTCATTTCCGGTATCTGAGAGGCACATGGCAAACAATTTTTTTGCTCATATGATTTAAGTGCTCCACTCAAATAGTGACATAGCCTAGTTATCCGTAAAATATGCCGTGAAAACCCTCCCTCCTCCCCACCCTCTTCCCACCTCCTTATGTGTAATACTTCCATGTTAGTATGCGCATGCAGTTATCAGTTTAATGTTAATGTTGCAAATTGGGTAGTAGCTAATTTTACTATTATTTAACAATTAGTGATAACCCCGGGACATCACAGCCGTCATCCCGTGTTATTATGGGGATCTATCGTTAGGGATACATTTTTAAGTAAAATGAGGTGTTAATTTTTTTTTTTTTAAGTTGGGCTTTAGTTATATCGCATCCGAAAGGACATATGTAGCCGGTCTAGGACCTAGGCTAACTATATCCAGGGTCCAGTGAATAACATTACAGCAGCTGAACAGGCGACACTAGTAAAGTAGTTAGATTTCTATGTAATTGCTTTTACTATCGCTTCCTAAGAATTACCTGTGCAACTACAGTCCACTGCCACATTTTTGGCCCCCAAATGCGGCATTCTCCCTAATTCATTTTCTGCGATCCTCGCCTAGTTAGCGAAATTTTACGAACATACAGTGATTTACACCGAAGGCCTAATGCACAATTACTCTAACGAATACAGTGTAGGTATAGTCTCGCATTGCACTGTAACACTCTCCTGTCTATAAAAAACTGCTTGGTTGATTTCCTGGCCCCGGTTCATCATCCAAAACACGTTATATACGCCATTTACGAACGCAGCCGCTAGCTGTGGAACTAACTATGACTTTGTAGTATATAATGCCATGACATGACGGGCTAGATGTTCGTGCCCGAGATTACCAAATAACACCGAGTCGTTGCGGATAAATACGATTAAAATTTGTTGCTTGCAACTTTTTTGCAGGATGTTTTTAACTCAAATGCGTTCACATGTTACCTGTCTTGTTTAATTCGAGAATAATGAAACCAAAGTAGAGAATTTTACGCATTGTTTTGAAGAAGTATACTGCCCAAGGAGATCTATTTCTTTACGTATGCAGAATTAACTGTTCGCCGCCACAGTTCTTTGCAAATCTGGGTCTGGATTTTTCCTGCGTAGCCAACCTGTGAATTTGAGATTTCTATGAAGAATGTATGTTGAGCTGGCATTCACCAGCCAGCTATGTAGATGATTCAGCGGGCGAGTAATCCCAATATTGTAGCGCGCATGCGCACTACAATAAATATGACTCTACCCCTGTACTTCCACCAGGGGTCCTCTGATGATCAACCAAACACCACTTCTGTGACCCGTTCCAACCTCGCAACCCCTTATGCAAAATACATAATTCACAGTTTCGCGGCCAGTTTTAAAGTGATGCAGTTTAATATGTATTTATTTTTTTATGTTGAAATTAAAGAAATATGTGTTTGTCATGTTTGTACTGGTTGAAAATCAAAAGCAAACGTCGAACAAATTGAGTAATACGGCTATTGCAAAACCAGAGGCTAACTTAAAGGATGATTTAGGCACTTGGAATGTTATATGGAAATGTTGTTGAACATTAAAACACACTGCTGACAGTCCAGGTTAAATGTCTATAACACTTTTACTTTGATAGAAATGAATAAAAATAAACAAGTGAATTCCATGAATTAAAGTGACCTTACAACGTACCTTAATACTGTAGACTGTTAGTTCCTCAGATACATCTCAAAATTCATTGGAAAACAACACTTTAATGGCTAATAAAGGATATGTCTACCCTAGATTACAATAAGGGATACGTCTACCCTATATTACAATAAGGGATATGTCTACCCTAGATTACAATAAGGGATACGTCTACCCTATATTACAATAAGGGATATGTCTACCCTAAATTACAAGAAAGGATATTTCTACCCTAGATCACTATAAGGGATATGTTTCCCCTAGATTTCAAATTCTACCTAGAGTTACCCTTGAAGACAATATTTTACTGATAAGGTATACATTAGCCTGTTTTACCGCCATATACCCTATCAACCTTCCTGCAGCCCAAATTCAACACATCCATACGAAAACTAGAATATATCGTGGAATCAATCTACACTGTTATTTTGTTCTTTGTGATTGAGTGTTGTGTAGCATTTCAGTTTTGTAGAAGGTTATGTTGAGAAGTAAATAACACAAATTGTTGTACGGGCTTGTGTAGATTCGATCAGTAATCTCTCATATGTGGCGTTTATTGCATTAACTCTTTGACACTTTAATGGACGGATGGAACGCTGTCCGTCTAGATTATCTGAGACATGTATTTCAGTAGACTTAATTCTTGAACTATATTTGCTTATACTTCTTATAGGTTTGAATGATATCTCATAACGAAACAGTCATCGATGAGACAAGATTTATTTGATATAAAACAATACATTGATAATCTGTGACTTTCTCTTGGCGGGCTGTGTAGTTTAATGTAATATACATTTACTTAGATGTGTCTGTCACTGAACCTAACGTAAACATTCATGAAGTGGATTTTTGTCTAAATTATGTTGTTGTTGAAATTGTTTTTTTTTTGTATATTTAGTTAATCAATCAACATCATTGTTTTGGTATAGTTGACAGAAACTAATATATATGATGGACATACTTACATCAAATCTAGATGCAATCTCCAAGAGCTGGGAGGTGGATCTCTGAAGAAGCTTGCTGTCGTCGTACTGGATGTAAACATTCTTTGAACACAGATCCCTGACGGTGTCCTTGATTCCATCTACCTCACCAGTTTGTTCCAGGATGCAGAGGATGGCAAACTTATCACCGTCTTCCCTGCTCTTCAAGTATTCTATTATTCTCTTCCCAACTGCTGGGCTAATCCCACAGGTGAATCTATAGAGGTACTGAAGATTAAATGGATCCACTTTATCAAGAATATTCTTCAGCTCAGATGCATTTCTTGTAGCAGCTACAATTTCTACCAGTCTATAACACGCAAACCATTCACAGAACAGTTGATGGTAGAACCTTAAGTCAGTCTTTGTCTGTATGTCTGTAGTAGAAGTCTGTTCGTTTGTCTCAGCAGACACTTCTTCCTCTACCAAGATACCAACTGCAATATAATGTTGACAAAACCTTTGACCTAGTCGTGTACAGAGTCCATGCTTACGCCATGATAACTGTTTGTTTTCACCGCAGAGACCTTCAAATGCTACTTTACTCAGTTCGTCGTGATCACTTTCATGTTCGCTCATGTGTTCCTTTGCGTGTTTGTCCAGTGATTTGTTTCTCTTGTGACTATGGAAACATTTAATCATGTAGCGAAAGAAACCGGTAACTGACTTAAATTTCTGAAAATGTGTCTTTTCGTGGGTCATGTGAGAAAACATTACAAATAAAAGAGGAACTTGACATAGGTCATCCAGGATCGGGTTTTCTTTCAAAGCGCGCTTAATGTAAGCAACGCTTTCTTCGTCTTCCCCGGTAACAGCCTTGCGAATGTACTGGTCGCGTGCTTTTTCGTCAAAGCCAACTAACCTAACATGTTTTGTGTTTGATTTGTCATAATCCTTCGGAAGATATCTGGTTGTCAGGGTAACATCAATATCTTCAAACAGATTGCTGGTAATGATACGTCCTACGTCACTTCCGGTAGCTCCGTCCCTATCAGGAAACTCATCATACCCGTCCAGGAGTACTTTAACAGAAGAACAATTTTCAATGATATGTTTAATATCAGAAGATTTGATTCGGGGATCGTTTGGTGCTAAGAACAGCTTAATTGCTTGATATATAGATATCTTGCTGTTCAGCTGCCTCAACCGGAGAAGAATTAGAATCTCTACGTCTTTAAAAGGTGAATCCTTTACACCGTTGCACCAATCATAGGCGAGCTGTAGGGTCACTGTTGACTTACCATACCCGGCTTCTGCTTCTATGATGCGCCGTTTAGCTTTCATTCGAGGGTCTGTGAAAATATCTTTGTACGAGTCCACACGTACCCATGGTCCTTCTATCTCCTTCGTCGCTCCTTTAACAATGCAGATCTCTGTACCGCCCTCAACAAATACCTTGTCTACACAATATAGTCTGTCCTTGATGTACGGTATGGGCTGGATTGCGTCATATTGCAGTTTATACCTGCTCTTCAGAGAACTGATGAGTATGGCCTTTTTGTCTGGAAAAAAAGGCAAAATTTGGTTTGTAAACATTACTTTTCGGTCAATAAAATTGGGGCGTGTCAGTGCTTATATATAAACTGGAAACAATAATGGCGTGCAATCTGTTTGAAGTTGCTGTGAACGACAAAATTATACCAGTTAAATCGGAGTAATATGCAATGTTATATCGCCTTATATGCGTTCATATCTACATATAACAATTCCAATCGGTTAGGTCAAATTAATAAGGTAGAAACAAAACAATGAAAACAATATAAAAAAAATCACGTTGAACTCTCGATCATACACTGTTAGAGTTATTACAATGCTGATGTTTAAATCCTTATCAATGTTTATTTTAAACATCAGCTTCCTTATGCTTAAGTTACTAATACAAAACTATGTAATTACAAAATACCTTGCAATGTAAGGCGCTCCATCGATTATGACGTCACAACAACTTTCGTGACTGGTTGGCGGGATAAACTTGGGTCTTCACTTTTCTTTTCCGTTGAGTGATATTATCCATGATTATCTTTCAAAGCGATGATCTGTTGAATATATATTGATACAAAATGCATGGTTAAAACTAACTTAACAAAATTATCATAAATCAATGTATATTTCTATAAGTCCACAGAACCAGTTACTTTACCAACAGGTCTCTGGCTCGACAAAGATTACATCAAAGTGAATCTCTCCTTCTCTCTTATTTACTGTTTATTGTTTACACAAAACATCGACCTTTGAAGTAATCAAATATTAACCCGCCCTGAAAAACTTCAACTTTCTGTTTTGTTATCAATATTCATGATATCCTTTAAGAATGTCACCTACAGGTCGTCAGTTTGGATGGCGGGCTTCACAATTATTGCGAGACTCTCTCTTAATCGTAGATACAACGGTTATTCATTTGCATGTTAAAGAATCTGTTTGAGCTCATTTTTATTATTTTATCGATGCTAATCGATAGTGACATCAAATAAAAATGTACGTCATACGTTTGACTATAGTCAAGGTTCATTGCAAAAAGTTTAAACATTTTCCAAGTTGGTCTTTAATGTGTATAATGCAGCAATACAAAGCGCGCACGTGACGAAATATTATCGTTGAGGATCAAATCAAATTTAGTGATTATTCCCTCAGTAATCTTTATTTGATGAAATTAGAGAGAAATATGACACACTGTTATCAATACACACTCTTGTGTATAGTGTTAACCTACCAGGTTAAATGGTTAGCCTAAGTTAAACTGCTACTTTAAGCGGCACCACTGAGACTCGGGCAGAGGAAAATAATAGTAACGGTTCCTTTATAAGCTATATTAGTTTGAATCTCACAGGATTTATATTTTTCTAATAATTTTAGTAAAATAGCATTTACCATGCATCGTTCTTGTCACCCTGATAAAGCAAAAATATCAGTAACGTGATTGCTATCATATAAAACAAAAAATCTTAAAAATCAGTTAAATTCTTCAACTTAATCTGTTTATTCTTTTGTTTTAATATTCTTCCTAATTATCAGGAAGTTTTGTAGAGTTTAAGAATACTGTACTGTAGTTTTACTGACAAGAACCACATTCCCACCGGGTAAGCCTATTTTAACTTATACCATGTTCTATGAATTTTCACTAGATATATATCTTAGTAAAACTGATCCAATGGTCCATATTCTTCCCACATGATTTACTTCTTATTCCGTACGGATAGAAAGTAAGACATATGCATCTCTCTCAAACATATATACTTGCAAGCTGAAAATAAGCCTATACCTTGAGGAATCTATTAAATGATTTCCATCCCGATTCATTCATTTAAGTTGGACCTAAGCCTAAAGGCGCAAGGCCTGCTAGGAAAGTATTACACTTCTACATTTCTGTTTGGACAGGACTCACTGTTAGTATATTTATAATCTGGTCTGACAGCAATTAAGTGAAATGATAGCACATGATCTGATTGGAAGAGATATGTTGTAGCTGCATGAATGAACTATTAAATAACCAGGATTTACATAATAAGAGTTTGACTAACATCAGCCTAAAACTATTCCCTTCAAATTAATGAAATATTTTTGATCATACAGACATGGATTATAATTCTTATACATTGAAAATGCATTGAAGACGCCATGTTTATATAGTAATCTGTTGTCATAAATTTAACATAGCCTGTGTTTTTAATGACGTGTTTAGTATATCAGTACATAGCCTGTGTTATTCATGACTTGTTTAATATATCAGTGCATAGCCTGTGTTATTAATGACATGTTGAGTGTATCAGTATATAGCCTGTGTTATTAATGACGTGTTTAGAATATACATAGCCTGTGTTACTAATGACGTGTTTAGTATATCAGTACATAGCTTGTGTTATTAATGCGTGTTTAGTATATCAGTACATAGCCTGTGTTATTTATGACGTGTTTAGTATTTCAGTACATATAAAGCTTCACACCATTACTGTCTCCTGTACGTTACTTACCAGTACGATCATCGCTTTGTGGGTTTATCATCCAGGGTAGAATTTAAGTCCAGAATCCTTTAATCCTTAAATGAAAGATGAAAATCACGAAAAAAGAACATATGGAAACAGGAATAAAGAACATCGAATTGACAAGATGGCGTCGTGTAGGTCATGTGACGTTCGAACATACGATCCTGGATGCTAAATAGATATCGGTAGGAATCAGTCTATAGTTTAACTGGTTCCAAAGTTCAAGTTTCATAATGTACACAATCAAAGACTTTATTTGATAATACAATTCATATCTGATATTTATGCCTTGCTGTGTTTATTCTGTCATATCAGCCGTTCTAAAGTACCTGCTGTACGTATATGCATTGCTCTCTGTTACGTCTATTAATACGAAACCATTGTAAGTTTCCGATGTATTTTGTCCTATGTGCGTAATATGCCTGTTAAGTACCCAAACTGTGTAAATGAAACTAAAAGCGGTGATGGCCAACTCTGAATATGTCTTGACAAGAAATCTACAGATTGGTTTACGAAAATGGAAACAACGTAAAACCATTGTTTATTACACAAATATAAAAAAAGGAAAGAAATTATACACAATTTGACAAAAGACAGTGTAGATATAATGAGCTATAGAGCGGGATTCTAACAAGTAAGATTAGCATTGTAAGGGTCCGTGATTAGAGTCCCGTTCTAGAACCAAATAATATTTTGCTCTGTTCAAATTGATCGTCCGGGTCAGTTCTCCGTTATTGATTAACTTCAGTAAGACAGGATTTAAATGAACGAAAGAACAACAATTTATAGTTTAAGTCATCAACAATGCCTGTTATTTATGAACGGGTTAGATGTTTTCAAATTATTGAATCATGTTAGAAAACTGAGAATATCATTTTTTTTTTCATTTCAATCATTTTATATGCTTCAGTTAGGCGACAATATGGTGCAGTAGCGCAATGGCGTTCACAGGATAACAAAGGTGTGTGGAGGAGAGGGGAACTGCAGGGGCGTAGCGAGGAATTTGCTAAGGGTGGGGCGAAGCTTGTAAGCAAACTAACTAAGCGTAGCGCCACTTGTTGGCGCGTAGCGTACAAGAAAAGTTTGGCCGAAAATGCCTCCCCGATCGCTGGATATGGCACTTCCCAGGCCTTGCAAGTTGCATCTAAGCATTTTCTATATTGAAATTACTATCGATATCATAAAAAATATGCTCAAAGGGGGGGGGGGAGGTCACCCCCTTCGCCCCCCCCCTTGGCTACGCGCCTGGGGAGCTGGGTATCAGTTATCCTCTACTGTCTAACGTATTGGAGCCTGAACTTTTGTGGGAAATCCAGAGGCGGATGAAGGACTTTATAGAGTAGGGGAACTGAGCTGGGTTATTGAAACCGTCTGCTATATGAGATGGGAGTCTGGAGATCCTGCCCCGGAAAGAGACAATATAAATTTCCACGTAAAACTGTGTACTGTTCATATTTAGACTATAAAGCAGGTCCATATAAGTAACACTCAACGCAATGTTTACTAATAAATGATAACATCATAGTAAGGGTGATGATACAACCGTATCAAGGGTCCAATTCTCACCAGGATGATGCAACAATCCACCGAGTGAACCATTTCCCAACGATTGACGATCTGAGATGTGACCACGACCCACATGCACTCCCCTACACCCTTGCGCCCGACTGACGATCCGAGGTGGGGCCATAGCCCTCATCCCCTGACTGACTATCCGAGATGGGGCCATGGCCCAAGTGCCCTCCTCCAACCCCTTGCGCACGCCACTGTAGGAGCATACATGTATATATATATATATATATATATACAGTGTTGTAGCCACGCCGGTCGGCGCCGGTCGGGCGTAACCGCCACTAGTGCTTGCCGACCGGCACTCAGAGTAAATCAGC
>JAIPMN010141503.1:0-13747 GCA_020650975.1 Apostichopus californicus
CATTTTGACAAATTTTACCGAGATGTCAAGTTAGCGTAAGTCGGTATCTCGACAAAAATTCAATATTTTGTCGAGATGCCGTGTTATGCTAACATGTCAACTCTACATCTCGGATGTCACCTTATGACCGCCGTATTTACATGTTATTCAGTATATCACGCCTTTTTGGCAGTAATCACAAACACATTCTTGCTATATTTTTCAGAGACCCACAACTACAAATTGAATACGAGTTATCATTTGAAAAGCTTTGAAAGTCTCACACTCTTCAAAATGCGGCAGTATTTTATTTTAAATTTTATTCAATTTTTATCAACAGCGTAATGATATAGCTACATTCCATTTTTGACATCCAACATATTAGACATCACTTGTGTATTTAACGTTACTTGCTCTAGATGTAGTTTGCAATAATTTTCAGGAAAATTCATTTTATATATTTAATTATTGGAGAATAAAACCATTACCTTGATCCGGCACATGCATATGGCTTTCGCTGTGTGTACGTATTGTAATGCAGGCACTCTATTTTGGCCTTTATTACGGCACTTATGTAAGTTAATTTACAATTTTTATTAAATTTGTAACATAAATTATATGTTTATGTATTGATTTTATATGATTGTTTGGGACTTGCTATTCTGTTTATTAAAGACTTGCATGTGTCTCGAGCATGAATGTATTACCCTGACAGTATAATACTTCCATGTCTCAGGTATGCATTTCTTAAATGGAATTATATTACTGACACAGGACAATCTTAGCTATTATATATTTGCATATTATTGTAGGTGCGTGAATTTTACAAACACCACACGTAGATATGCCTATTTTTGAATAAGGCTTATTTCCTCAAGCGAGGGCAAAATTTGTAGTTGTAAGCATGCGCTCAGTTTATCCTTGTTATACATCATTTTCGACATAAGTGCAAACAAAGTAATATTCAGTTTACATATAGGATGCAACTGAGGAAGATTTTATCTGAAATTACCATCAAGTTCTGTCCATGATTCGATAATAAGTGAAAAAGAAGGGGTGGGGCGGGCATTGGAAGAATACTGATTAGTGTGGACTGGAGATTGGAATTTGTGAATGCTCAAGTAATATAAACCTTCAAAGTTCAATAATCTTTCAAACTACTACATTTTTTAAATGTAATAATAGTAAGAATAATCACCAGTTATTTTCACGACGCTTAAGCGACCACAAATGTGGGAGAAACCCGGCCGCATTGCTTCCAAACGCCTATATATGCCAAATGTATATATGTTTTGGACTTGTGATACTTTGCCAAGGTTGGGCATAATTTCTATATAAGCGTGGGTACAAGTCTTCGTCGCACGTAGTATTAATTTCTACTAAAAAGGCCCGTAAAAATTAAACAGTAATGAACGTCGGTTACCAATTATACACAATTTTAAACTAAGCTGATGGGTACAGCTTCTTCCTCGTTATGATCCCCCACTACAATTTTCAGTTGATATATGTAATCAACATATAATATGTTAAATTAAAAGTAAGTATAGGTATCATCAAACTATATATGAAATTTATCGCAGAGTCAATCAGGTGTAATAGATTTAGGGAAAGTAAATTGAGTGTGGGGTGAGGGGCTTCGAGTTCAAACACGTGTACTCCTTAAAAGTAGTCTGTAATGTCCCCAAATTACGGAATGCTATAATTGCTGGAAGTTTTCCAAAATGTCCTTACCTGAAGGTGTTCACTCTCCATATTGTTGTCTGACATTATAAGCACACACAACAAGATGACTGAATGTCGGCCAGTGAGGTAAATTTCCTCCAAGGTGGTAATAAAACAGTTTAAGAATTTTAACCAAAGGTGACCATATTTTAATATGTAGCACAATAGGGCCAATACATCATACTTTTAGCCTTCGAAATAGCCTAGTGTACTTGCATATAACAAGGTTTGAACCTAACTGGATACCAAAACTTCTCCCGTATGCAACACTTTCGAAACATAAATGAGGAGGCGGGGGGGGGGGGGGTCTGGGGGTCGAAAAGAGGATTCAAGAAAGTATGTAATATCAGGGGCGTATCCAGGATTTTCTAACCCGGGGGGCGCGAATAACTATCTAAGCGGAGCGTGACCATCGGTTGGCGCGCAGCGTACAAGAAAATTTCGGGTTTTGATACCCCCAGATCACCGGAAATGGCACTTCTCGGGCTTGAAATGACCAAGCAAATGTACACTTATGCCTGAGAACCAAGAATTTCCCAATAGATTTTTTTCATCCATAACCTTTTTGAAGATTGTCACCAGTCACACATCCTGTTCGACCTCATTGCATCTCCTGTGGATCATTGCTTTTTGTAGGTGATTCTACGTCGCGGCCCACAATACTCGTAAGCACCATTTTTCAAGGTTTTAAGCCCATTATTTGTTCAGAATTTTAAAATTCACAATTCTCGTGAATAAATTCACTTCAAAAATACCCATAATGTTGCAAAAAATTTCATCTATGGACACCAATATAGAAAAACCTCCTTCAACCCCTAACAGACCGGTCAAAATTGCACGAGTAGAGAGAAGTATGATGAAGAATGGTGGTCAGGGAATTTTCGAAAATTCAGACACAGTTAATTTATTGGTGTACAAATATTAAACCTCTTATAACGGCTACTATAAAACTTCGTTGAAGGAAATTCAAATATACCACATATTTCCGGAACCGTGCACTACGCACATCTACAGTTTTGAGGCTGTTCATCCCGGAACGCAATTTTCATGCTCACTTATATGATGTGATATCTGCAGTTTGCTTTAAAAATTCGAATAATTTAAATGAGACTGAAATAAATAACTATTGTCTGTTTATTGTGCAATGCTCCACCAGTGGCGTAACGATGAGCCTGGGGGCTCCTGGCCCAAAGGGGCCTCCTATCAGGAGGCTTAGCAAGGGCGTCCGCATAAATGTAGTACAAGGGGGGGGGGGTCAGTAGGTCATATAGGTGTAACACACTACTTGATACTATCTAAGCGGAGCGCCACCATCAGTTGGCGCGGAGCGTACGACGATTTTTTTGGCCAAAAAGTACTCCTAGATCGTCGGAAAAGACACTTCCCGTTCAAGGAGCATTTACACATCGGTTATTTTGAGGTCTCATGTCTTAGAATTTTGACCTTCAATAATTTCAGTAATGCATTATGGTTCAGTATGCAATGAACATAACTAGAGAACTGTTGGTTGGGGGAAATCATTGAAATGTCAAATGCTTACTTTTTTTTCCAGGGGTGGGGAAGTGCCCCCCCTACTCTATGGAGTATAATGGAGACTACTGTACAAATACAGTTATCAAACCTACGCATATGGCCCATAGGAGCCAATAGGAGTTGCGCACAGTTTCAGGTTCATTACACACTGAAGGCTTCGATTCTCTATCTGCCTTCAGTTTAGGGAAGATCTTGGGATTTTCATCCCTAGATATCGCTAGATATTGCTAGATGTCCATACAGTACAGTGCCCTTTGGATTTTTCGGGGCCTGATGTTGGGAAATTGCAAAGTCGGGAGTGGTGACACTCCATGTAGGTCAGTGTACGACCTCTATAGCCGTCACTAATACACAACCCAATCACTTGTTATCGATTAAGTGGTGTGTTGCCGGATTTTGTCAAGAGGTCTTGGTACTACGGGCGAAGGTCTTTAATTAAGTTTCGTAACTCATCGGGAAGCGATGAGAGGGGTGGGGCGTAGGGTTGTGGGCGCGCGTTTTCATGCAGATGGGAACAATCTCAAGAAGTGGTGGGTGCGTCCTTTTCTCCTTTATTCTCTTTCTTTTCCCTTCTTTTCCCTTCCTTCCTCTTCTTTCTCCTCTTCCCCCCCTCTTCCCTTTTTTCTTCTCTTTTTTTTCTCCTCTTTTTCTTATCCGGGGGGCGCGCGCCCCCAACGCCCTTGGATACGCGCCCGAATATATAGGCTTCTTGAATGGTGCAGTCCTAAAGGGTCTACTCGTTTGTATTGGGTTTTAAGGCCTTCTAAATCGCTTAATTTTCAAACAGTTTCTGTGAAGACTATACTATTTCAGTCATACTTTCCCAAGCGTGGGCACAATTCCCCTAAGCGTGGGCACAATAAAGTTACTGTCACACATATGCATGTTAACTAATATGTATATGTGTAGTGTACGCGGCTGCGTGCCGTACATATGTTGTCTATGCATATATGTTAATCGTACATATGTCTGTATCTGTGGACTGTATTGGCCGCAAATTAAACAAGCTATAATTGCTTGCAGTTTGAAAAAAATACTTTCCTTGGAGGTCTTCACTCTCCAAATTGTTCTCAGACATTCTAAATGAACACAAAAGATGACTGAATGTCCAGTGAGGTAATTTTCATCCAACGAGGTAATATAAACAGTTTGAGAATATGGACCAGGGGTGACCATTTTGAATATCTGGCATATATGGGCCAATACAGCATACTTTAATCCTTCTACATAACCTATATTAGTTGCATATAAAAAGTTTGAACCTATAACTGGACACCCAAACTTCTCCCGTAGCAACGTTAACACCTTCGAAAAATAAATGGGTGAGGGTGGGGGGGGGGGGTCGGAGTGTTTGAAAGAGAATATAAGAAAGTATATCATATATAGGCTTTTGTCTCACTTGCATTTTCCTCAAAGGGCCTTCTCGTTTGTACATGGTGTAATGCCTTCCAAACTGTTAAATTTTAGAACAGTTTTTATGACAACTAGCCTAATATATTTCAATCATACTTTCCCAAGCGTGGGCACAATTCCCTAAGCGTGGGCACAACTTACGGATAATATGTGTATATGTGTGTGTAGTGTACGCGGCTGCGTGCAGTATACGTTGTCTATGTATATTTTAATCTTTACGTTTGTATCTAGCCGGTAAGCAATAGTTGTTTTTCATTCTATATTAATCTTCGTGGCATTGTTCCACTAATTTTGAGGTGAATGTTTGTAAAACTTTTCCATTTTGAATTCAGAGTTCAATAACATTTATTTACAATAGAAAATTAAGAATAGAAATGAATGTGGAACACATTTCTGGCGTGAACATGTGTCATTTATTTACACTTCTTTTCCATCGCTAAAACAGAAACATTTTCAGCAATGAGTAAGAGAGGAAAGGGAGAGCAACTGAATCGTAATTAAGTTGTCGCATTCCTGCAGTAAAGAGTGCAAATTTATGAATATATACTTTTGCCTCGTAAAACTTGTTTGGTAAAGTATGTTCTTTACTTTGAATCTTTTACTTGCAATTGTTTAGATTTTACACCCCAATTCAAAAACAGTATATCCCACTCCAAAGGTTTGCTGTTTTGGCCCCTAATATGCTGGGAATTCAAATATGGTCACCTTTGATAACAAATATATATTGTATTTGTATTACCACCCTGGAGGAAATTTACATTCAGTCATTTTATGTTGTTAATTTACAAAGTATGAGAAGAATTTGGAAAGTCAAGACCTCCGGGAAGTTAATTTTTGTAAACTTCTGGCAATGATATCGTGCTATAACTTGTGGCCTATGCAGACTACCTTTAATCCATATAGCCACCGACAAATTGCTCAACGGGCAAGTACTAGCTTTGAAGTAATGTTTTCAGGATCACCGCCCTAAAAGTGTGTTACATGTGCACATAATGGTAGCAGTGCTATACATATGAGCTGTTAATTTTACCCTAAAACTGTGGCTTTCTAGGCATTAACCCATCATTTCATGCTCACGACCCGGCCTATAGCCAGATTGTTTAAGAAGGGAGTTACAACTCCCTGATTTAACTAGTAATTAGGTAGGAGGCACATTTTCCTTTTGGAAATTTTACAGTTCATATACTCCCATAATGGGGTATAAGAGAATGTATAGCAAAGGCTGATACGTGTGCGAAAATTATGAAAGGAGAAAACAACCTCCCCGTGAGAAAAGAAAACAAGAAACAAGAAGAAATCAGCCGCTAATTCAGGAAGAGTTACTTGCAAACATTGTATAGTATTAGTCAGCCATACATTTCGTACGCTATTTGCGGTCACATTATTAACCCTCCTGTTGTCATGTTAGCAGCTTTGACCGCGTTTGAAAACAAGCGCGTTTTTTTTCATGCTGGTTTTGCTGTCGTTTGATTGGAGGATGAACAGATCAGGGAGGTCTAAAATATCACCTCCCTGATGAACAGATCAGTGTTGTACATTGCGGTTTCAAATTCTCTACAATAAACCAATTGGATGCATTGTTCTGTTTGATACAGTATAAGGCAGGCCGTATCGTGTATTTTCATTGTTGTATCTGCATATGCATCAAGCAGATAAACCAAACACGTACCATACTAAGTGGACATAAATAATTATAATAAATAATAAAAAACGTCAGGCCAACTTACTTTAACACATAAATAATTATACATAAAAAAGTTAGACAGGCAGATGAGGAGACCCGTGTATGTGTTTTCTCATCTGTTTTCTCATGATTCCAGCGGTAGTGATAAGAATATCGATCATCCATGCCAGAGCGCCAAACTTCTTTGTGAGGGCGTGCCGTTTGTTGAGGTATTATGGATGCCCGCAAGCGAATTTTTTTTTCCCAAGCAGGTTTGCAATTCTGTGTAAAAAGTCGCTCATGATTGGTCAGAAAAGTTACGTCATAACAATGGAAAACTTCACTTCGAGGTTATCAAAATGTCTACATCCATTCGTTGCAACGAAGATATACCCGTTCAAAATTACCCGCAGCTTTTCGTAAATATATGTAGATGTGTTTGGAATTGGTTTAGACATATTGAGCACACTAGTATTGTATGATCTACTTTGATCGAAGATTTCTGTGAAGGCATTAATCGATAACATCGCACAGTCACGGAAAGTTTCGTACAGGGGTACATAACACATACGCTGTAGGCCTATATGTATTAAAACTGTGTATAGTAAAGGCTTCATAATTGACGCACCCCGTAATTGACGCACCTTCAATTATTACTAGCAACGATACAGCAGGCCACTTAAACTTTTTGCAGTCAAGCAGAATTACATATTTCATGAGTTTGAATCCATTTCAGCTATATTTGCTGACCAAATTGTGGTACTTTTTAAGCTTTTAACACCCACACCCTAGTTTTGTACGTTTTTGGGAATTTGGAAATCTTACACCCTTAAAATAACCAACATTACCTCAATATGATAACACTACTCTCTGGGACCTCACCTGTCTGAGCTTAGAGGCTCAGAGCATAGCAAACAGCATCTAAAGTCAATGGATGTATACTAAGGCCTACACTTCAGTTAACTTATCGACGAATGTGTCAATTTAGGGGTATGAAAGAACTTGACACGGCAGACATTTTGTGGTCAAATTCTGCTCAATTGTACGGTGCAAAAGCACAGAACCTTAAATATTTTGAGATCATAACATTTCTGAGGAACTACTCATATGAAAAACACATACAGTTGAGTGATTTGGTTTTTTCCTTCATAGACATCGTAGATCAAATCCTTAAGTGCGTCAATTATGAGCCCACCATGCTACAGTACACAGTGCAGTGACGGAAATATATCATACTGTACAGTATACTGTTTTGCGTATATTCATTCAAGACTGTACTCGCGTCGTGAAGTTGATTTTGGTGTAGGCCTACCCATTCCACGAAACGAATTCTGATTTCAATAGAACGGCTGACGAATCTTGGATGACGTAAACACGAACCCGATAGAATGTAGCGTATATATCACAGGTAAGGTCAACATGTTATCCAAGCATTAAAAGTAAAGTTAGGGCGTTTGCAGGGAAACCGCGTAACAAGACTTTATTAAGTGTCAGTGTGTAACTCAGTGTATGCCTTCGAACTTGCAAGCGATGGTCATTATTGATGCTGACGTCACGAGCAATCTGATTGGCTGAAAACTCCGTAATTGCAAACCTGTTTGGGAAAAAAAATTTCGCGGCCCGCAACGTGAATTACGTAACTAACCAAAATGAGCAACCACGATAAAATTTGCTGATACTTTCATAGAATTAGCTTCAGGAGTTTTGTTGGTTTGACGGCTGCATATATGTATATGTTATGACTGAACAAAGTATGAGAAATACATTGTGAGGTACATGTGGTAGTATGTATGTGAAGGCCATGCACATTGACGTTTAAAGATATATGCTGTATTAGAAAAATGTCAGATATTCAAATATAGTCACCTTTGGTCAAATCCTTTACCTTTTTTTCTATTACCACCCTGAAGGAAATTTACCTCACTGGACATTCAGTCATCTTGTGTGTCCATTTACTAGAATGTGATGAGAACAATTTGAAGAGTTAAAACCTCTCTTTTTGAAAACTTCTAGCAAGTACTTTAGCATGCTATAATTACAGACGAACATATAATGAACAATAGGCAGCTGATTGTCTGGGTAAAAATTACCCGTGGGTACAAATTTGTTGTAATCATACCGTAATCACGTTCTGTGTATTATTTGAAATTTCCGACGTTTAAGTTAATATTAAGCCTAATCATCTCTTAAATTCCGAATCTTTATTGAGTCAACGTAAGCGAAGTGTGCAAGTTGATATAATCATGCTGTACTGACACTCGTGGTGTGTGTATGCTCTGGAATTTCTGACGCGTAAGTGAAACGAAATCTTCCCGTAAATTCAGAATTAAGTGGAGAATACATTCAACGTAAACGCAATGCGTAAGTTGGTGTAATCATGCTGTAATCACGGTGGTGTGCATGCTTCGGAATTTCCGACGTGTATATCCTAAACATGCCGTAGCCTACTGTTCCTGTTTCAGGTGGACGAAAATATTCATATATGTTTAATACGAACAAACACAGCATAATGTCATCTTCGTATAAATAGTATTAAGCATGACAAGTCCATGTAAACTTGACGTTTAAGGATTTCGTAATCAAGACGTAAACACTGAAATTAACGTATTTGAGTATTTGTAAGTTAATTGTAAATATACAGTAAATTTTTAACTGCACTCGTTTCAGCCAACGTAAATGTTTAAATTTTGTTCATGAGATGCAGTCACAGGGTAATATCATTATCGAGAAGATTGACATGAGAATGGAGTCCAGTGTTCTATTTTATGGTACAATCAACGTTAACATGGTGCTTAAATTTGGCGTAAGTTTGTTGTAAACGCGTTGTATCTATGCTACGAGTTTCCGATGTGTAAGATAATCGTAATCCTGTCGTAAATTTCTTCGTGGCGAGCTTAAGGTCAACGTAAACGAGGAGAAGAAATAAGTTTTAATAAATACGAAAGTAATTATTAACTTCCGATATGTAAGTTGTTATAAACGTAACGGAAATCGGTTGTTCCGTGTTTACATTGTTTACGGATGCGGAATCACATCGTAAACGCGTTGTTCCAAAATGTACGGGTTTCCTCTGTTTAAGGTGACCGTAAGCAAGACGTAAACATCCAAGGACTGTGCTTACGATAACTTAAATGCGTGTCTTTTCCCCGTGTAACCTATGACATCATAGGTCAGTGGGACACAAACTCGCAATGATGGGCACCTAGCATCCATTATATTTGAACTTCACTGGACTTACATCTACCAGTTGGGGCTGTGACACACTTTTTGACCACACCCAGACACACATGCATGCACCCACACACTCATAAATATGCCGTCATGTCAACAAACGATGTGCGTTTCGAATTATCCACAGAACGATAACCAGTGAACATTTCAATCAGTTAAATGGTAATGGACACTACAACGACGCAATAACCAATATGAAACATAGAACTATATAATTTCTTTGAAAACAATAAACTTTTATATGCTATGCACAGTAACCAGCTTTGGCCCTGTAACGTAGTAAGTGTGCTATATTAAAGTTTATAACCAACAGAATAATGTGGAAGAAGAGTAGATTACCATACGAAGTTGTAACAAAAAATCATCATGTGTTCAGAGAATCTGTGATAAAGAAGAAACTTATTTCCTGTACAATGAAACCGCCATGATCCACACCACTCCTGCAGTGTTCTCCTGCATCCAGTCTTGGAGTAACTTTATATCTGTGACGTAATTTATTGTTCATAGCCATGTCACAGCCTGCAGATAAGTAAATGGTAAATATTAAGGATACATGTTATTGGAAAGTTGACAGGTAAAACATATTGAAGAACACAAAAGGCAAAATGAATGATGTTGTTTCCTATTATTATGATGCTCAATCTTTATGGGCATATTTTATTCCAAAGTATATTGTTTCCACCTGACATGACTATTTGCTGTAGAAGCTTATTATATATACCATGGTCTATGGACCATGGGATATCAGTGTTTTATTATTGTGTGGGGCTTAATGAGAAAATGTTAAATGTTATTGATTCATCAACAGCTAGTTCACCCAATTCTCCTTCAAACATAGAACAATGGTGATATTGGTACGGAGTTTCTATTTTCTCAAGATAGTGTTACAACTCATTAATATGCGTGATAGGCAAAGCGTAATATATTTGACCCATTATATGCTCCTAAACACAAAGTCTCAAATCAATGTAGTGGATTAATGTCTTACGTGACACATACGTAAGCCGTCGGCGAATGGTCCCTGTCGTTTGGTGATATCATGCATTCTAATTCGTAGGCCCTCTTAATTAATGATCTTGAAATGCAAACGTAGGGCAGTGAGACATGTTGGTACGAAGCGTCTATGTACTGATGACTTTAAAAATATTACTTCTCATTATTATGCATGGTGGGCAGGGACTAATATCTTTCATTGAAAAAAAAACACTCGCAAACACAATAATTAAATAAGGGGGATTTGACAAATCTCATCTAATACGTAACACACTGAGAACAAGAATCCTATTGTTTTTGGTGGAGGTGAAAGGTAATTTGATGTTAGCATGGGTAAAAATGTGAAAAACTTGTAAACACAGTATCTAAATACGGAAAGTAGGACAATCTCATATTTCGTACTGTATGCAGGTGTACCATATGCATCCAGTGAAAAAGCCTATTGTTATTGGTGGGGTTTAAGATAATTTTGGGGTCAAACCAGGGTTCAAATTGCGAAACCTTAGGTGTACACATCACATGAAGAGAAGATCAGTGAAATATTATATATATATATATATATATATATTTTTTTTTACAACATAATGGGAATTCTCTCTGAAGCCATCGCAACTCAAATCTTTCTTTTAATTACTCTAAGCTAAGATATGCTATTGAAATTTAAAGGCACTGCTAAATTGCCATAGTTCAGATCGCGCGAAAACCCTACAAAATAAATGAATTTTGCTACTTATGGACAAGCCTACACGTTACCCGACTAACCTCTTATGCAGAGAAAATAATTTACGTATGATAAAGGAAATCCAGTACTATTGTATTGTTATGCTTATAATCATTGCAATCAAAGAAATTACCAATGTTATTTTTGCTGTTTTGAGCCATTGAAATGATTTCAATTACTCCATCATAACTCGTAAGAGAAATTTATTGACAATTAACCTATTACAACAATCAGCACGGCAAAACTGCTAACAACTATTGTTGCAGTATATGGCTTCCCTGTATCTGTCAAATCTGCTGAGTATCAATGTAAAATCAAGGATGATCTTCTCAACAAGTACATGTGAGCATGTTGACTTTAAACTTTGTTCTTTAATACCACACTCTTACATTTTCTTCCGTTGAATGTCTTTGCTATCCTTCTTGCCTCTTTTCCTTCTCTCTTTCTGTTCTGTCTGTTTTTTGTTGCTTCTCCAGTTTTCTCTTTCACTCTTTCTTTTCCCCTGTGAACTTAATTGAAGTGTTTGATTGTTTTATATTTCTACTTAGTCACTAGCTGAGGTAAGAGCCTTGCTGTATTTTTAGGATCCTTAATTTGTAACCTTATACTGTAATGTTATTTCGTATTAACCTAGTACAAACATATGAGAAATCAAATTGAAAATATTAGCCGCACCGACAAAAAAGTTTTAGCCTTGGCTGAAATAAGTCAGCATAAATTTACAGCCACCAAGTACACATTTTCCATAACTTAATTTGCAGTGAAAGTTAAGCAAGAACTGGTGATTTGGCCACAAGATTTATACCTTGTGACTACATGAATGCAAATGTTATACAGGTTTAAATTTTTTATTTCAAATAGTCAAGACAGTCAGAAATCAGACTGCGACTTTTGACCGTTATTTCGCAATCATTAAACACTTGGCGAAAGCGGTGAAATGCATTGTGAGAGCTTAGCCCATGACTACTTTTCAGTACACTGCAGCCTGGATATCGTCTGAAAATCCGTTTTAATACATATTCATAAAGCAGCAATCGAATTGCTTCAAGCAAAACTATGAAGAAAAGAAGTTGAATATTCATTAAATATCTGTTTGCGACGATGTCGGACTCACGATGGGGATGAAATTCCGAAATTTCTTTGCCTCGGCTTGAAAAATAAAAACCAAACGTCAGTAAAAACCTTTCATCTTTCGAATTGCACATTTTCCGTTTTCAAGAAGGTACTACCTCCATCGTCCGGTCGATGGTATAAAACAAGTTAAACAATGATTTGGGGCTAAATTCGGAGTTGTTCCAGCATTCTGGGTTGAAATAAAGTGACATTTATAAGGTTGCTCTTGATCACCGGCATCAACGTATCCTATCGTGGTTATTTGCATATGTACATGTGTATGCACATTACCATAGTGTGTAGCCTATGGTTATAGTTTTAAGTATTCTACAGTGCAGTGTGATAATATTACGGGACCGTGTGTATGATGTCAGCTTTCAAGACATTGTTTACGAATACAATGTCGTTTTCCTTCAATATTGGAGGACTTAAGCAGTTCAAAGTAGGGTAGTGCTAGTACAACTACACAATACTAGGCCTATGCTGGTATTATTACTTATTAGTTTACTACTGACTTCTGCCACTGGTGGTTGTCAGCACTGGCAATACCTTCATGCCTGGTACATATAATAGTACTTGAAAATTAAATGAGCTTATATTAAAAAAGGTACTGCCTTGGTCGGCTCTGGTTAGTACTAAGTAGTTTTACCCTTGTGTGATTTTGTCCGGTGTACCTAGATACATAGGCCCACCTGCTAATTCTGGATAAAGTCACTGTAGGCTACATCACAGGTTGGTCGAGTCAGTGACGAGTGAACATTGGTTCTCTACTTTGTCCACAGGATAAGGCAAAGGATAAGGCACAGGATAAGTCTGCACTGAATTTTCGTAACGCATTTTGGTAATATTCTTTTGTGTGTGAATTCATATTGCAGTTAACTTTTTTGGTTTTGGTTGTGCATGTGCCTATTTCACTTTGTTACGAAGTTCTTCACCCTGTACTGCTGTATGTTTGTGTCATTTTCAGAGAGAAAATGCATTTACAAGTTCCACTTCAATGTGTTATGTAATATGGGCTTGTTGCAAGTAATCTCTGCTTGTTGCATTTAAAAGCAATGTGAAGTCATTCGTCATGTGACTTTATATATTGTCTCCAATTATCCAACGTTCTGTTAACATTTATTTTTGTTTTCTTTCATTTTCAGGGCTCTTTCTGCATCTGCGGGTTGGATTCTCCTATGTGGGCACTTGGGATATAGTACATGCATCAATATTTGAGCAAATTATAGCCTGCCATTACTTCAAGTTGCTTCCTTAATGTGTATGTTTCTACAATATTCACAGTTTCAACAAATATGCAAAGTGTAAAATAAAAACCCAATCATATTATCTTCATTGTCATACATCATGTGGCAAATATTGATGCAATTGCATGTGGT
>JAIPMN010141612.1:0-44321 GCA_020650975.1 Apostichopus californicus
ATGTCAATATGGAATTGTAACATGCTGATATCGAATTGTAACATGTTGATATTGAATTGGACACTTCACTTTCTTTTTCGACATTTATGGAACGTTTGGCTCTCCGTACCACACTTCATTGTGAGGTAATTTGTTGTTTATACGTTAGATAACATCTCTCCAAGCATCCAACAACTCCTTAGATATTCTCAGGACATCCCTCTTACCTGTCAACAAAAACATCTAGGTTCTTATAAGTGCAAGAGCATTTAAATGCCATTTTCATGTTGCCGTGACAAGGAACTGCTTTGTTGTAATTCTCGTAAACCGTATAAGAGTGACGTCATATTGTTTGTTCTTTACTCGAAAAATAACCTCTCCAATCATCCAACATCGCGAAAAATGTTCCCAGGTCATCCCTCTACAACGTCCAACCAACAAACCTTGGTACTATATTTGTGCAACGAAACTTGTTTATTAAGCACTTTTCGAAGCCTGCCCTGATGGACTATACCAAACGTTGGGTATATTTTATTTACTTTGCACAGCCGTTTACTAAATTCTTTTTCACTATAAGTTGGTCAACACAGAGCAGTGATTTTGCCCAATTTTGTGGCAAATTTCACCATTTGCATTTACCCAGAAAATATTACCCATCTTTCTTAGAGAGTGCATAGAGTCCATGTATCCTGAAAGATGCTCAGTAAGAGTGCCAATTACTGAAATAATAGGTAGGCAAGGAGGGAGTAGCTTTAGTGCCCTGGCTAGTGGGTCATGTCTGAACAGCGGATTTTATCAGGGTCAAAAGGGGTTACTCCGGGTCGTGCTTGTTGAGCGGCGGCTATCAATTTATCAATATATTATAAAGAAAATCCACCTATCCTCCAAAAGAAAGTATGATTAGAGAAAACCAGACAAATAAGATATGACTCATAATTGACAAATAAGGAGTATTATTTTAGCAATATATTATATAAATAATAGCACTGATGCATATAATAGATAAATAGACTATATATTTTATAACTATATCAAATATTATATGACTGTATAGCAATTATATATGTAGAGCCATGCCATTTTAACTCCAATTTAACCCCGCGTTTCAATGAGTTAACTCCGGGCATAGCGGCAGGCTTGGAAAACCTTGGAAAACATCCTAACACATTACATAAACAAACATAATATCCCTGAGACATATACTATGGTAAAATAGTTTTTATAAATACACAATAATATATGACTGTACAGCAAATATATATGTAGAGCCATGCCATTTTTGGCATAGCTGGCCATGGACTAGAACTAAAACCAACTTGTCTATTCCCTTCTTGTCGTCACCGGAAGAGACCCGGAGCTCCCATCACCCCACCCCCCAGGAATGTCACCACCAAACATCTTTTTCCCTGGCGTTACATATAATTTAAAGTATAAGGGTTTATAGTTTAAAGTATAAACCGGACAACTAACCCCCTGACAAATACCCTCGGACATATTCCCCCGGACTCATACCCCCAGGACAAGTACCCCCTGGCAATCACCCCCCGGACAAAAACCCCGAGGACTTATACCTCCGAGGACAACTACCCCGGGACAACTACCCCCCGGACATACTGTACACCCCCGAGGACAAATACCACGAGCATAAGTACCCCTAGACAATTACCCCCTTGACAATAACCCCCTTGACAATTTCCCCCATGACAATTACCCCCAACCCCCGGCAATTACCTTCGGGAAAACTCCCCCCTCGCAAATACACCCGCACAGATACCTCACCCAGGTTACTACCCGAACTAAACCAGAATATGCCAAAGACCCCCCCCCATGCCCCTCCCCCGGTAATCTGAATGAACTACAGCCTCTCGTTACCTGTACATGCACACATTAACAGTATGAACTACAGCCTCTTGTTACCTGTACATGCACACATCAACATTATGAACTAGTTTTCTGTAATACTGTATGTACATGCACACATTAACAGTATGAACTGCAGCCTCTTGTTACCTGTACATGCACACATTAACATTATGAACTAGTTTTCTGTAATACTGTATGTACATGCACACATTAACAGTATGAACTGCAGCCTCTTGTTACCTGCACATCATACCTGTCAACTCTCCCAGTTTTACCGGGAGACTCCCGGCTTTTACCTGAATATCCCGGCCTCCCGGTTTCATATTCTATTCTCCCGGTTTTTTAATATTTCACCACTTGCGACATTTCTGAAAATAGCCAACAATTAATCCTATGCCAACAGTAACGCTGAACAGGAAAGGCTATTCAGTGTAGTTCGCAAGAACAAGACAGCTAGTTGGTTAAGTCTCAAGCTTGATGGGACTCTAACTAGCATACTAGCCATGAAGTCACAGTACCCAGAGTCCACTGTTCCCTGTTTCAAATGGAAGCCTACTAAAAAAAACCTGTAGAAAGTGAAGCGAGCTGCTGTTAACTATACAACAAGAAACACTGATTGGATGATTCTCTCACTGTATTGCATAAGTAGACTTATTTAGGAGTATTTATATCATTTCAGTTGAAAATTACCAACCTCCCTATTTTCCCCTTGTTCTCCCTATTATTTGGCCCTGAAATATGTTATTCTCCCTATTTTGGGGTCAAACAGGTTGACAGGTCTGCTGTACATGCACACAATTAACATTATGAACTAGTCCCTTGTAATATGTACATGCACACATTAACAGTATGAACTACTGTAGTCTCCTGTTACCTGTGCATGCACACATTAACAGTATGAACTAGTGTCTTGTTACCTGATTTACTCAATATACCCACATATGTGCACAGTTCATATGTAATTACAAAGAACAAAGTTCATATATGTCATCAATATGATTAAAGTAGCTACAACAGTACATGTCACTGTGCAATATATACTACATACAGCACCGCCTGGTGCAGTCTTGTCTTTCCATACAAGTTCTCTGCTACCCTTAATGTATATGGGTGCCAACACCCAGCCACACCTGACTGCACCTATACACTGACTTCATTGTATTGCCTGGCCCAGTGGTGGAGCGTCCATACAGTCAGTGGGGGGGGGGGCGAATGCCCCCCCTGACGGACTCAAATGGACTGCTGGCACCCTTTTCAGCTCTTTACCACTTTTAACTTATTCGCGATTATTGACTTTTTTATTGTGCTCTCATCAACATATTGACATTTGTCACATTTTGTTGGTGTAATTTGGCGATGACACCTATTTATTCTTCGTTTATCTGCAAATTAGCCAGGCCCGGAAAGGGTCATTTCCGGCGATCTTTACTCAAAAAAATGTCTGTCCGCTACGCTCCAACCTGTGGTGGCACTCCGCTTAGATAGTGTCCTCCTGTGCCCTCCTGACCAATACCCCTAGCTCCGCCACTTCCCTGTCCTGGCGAGGTTGGGGTTGCATCTCGGCAGCCTCAGGGTGATTGTTGTTTTGAACATCTGTAAAATAACAAAGTGGGAACAAGTACTCAACAATGCTCAACTATACATATGGTTACAGAATTAAACAATACTTTTCCTTTTGAAAACCATGGTTATGCAGAGGCTATGTTAAAAATAGTACAAGTTTTCAAGTACTACCAAAGCATCCACATGGAATTTCTCCCCCTCATCCATTTAACACAAACATGAATTACCACCCACCCACTGAACCTACTAGCAGCCACAAAAGTATAGATATAGGAGACGCTGTCATTATCGCCCTTATCAAATAATATAAAGGAACACTTTTACCCATATGACAGATGGTGGTTAAATTAAAAAATCAGAATGACCAATTAAAAAAAAGAACACATGATGGAAATGTTGATGAACTACATGAAGTGCATCGCACAGGGAGCCATGTGTTGGTTGTTCATTTGTCCCTTTCGGCGTTCGTTGCTGTACCTTTGATACATTATATTTTATACGAACACCAGACATTTTAACGCTCTGTTTCAAATGTAGAGTTTATTGCCGAAGATGCCACTTTTAAGACGTAATTGAGGTAATTATATGAATATTATATTTAAGCTTTGGCTCATGTTAGGATAGGGAAGTATTAGTGAGTTTGTGACCCACAATTCGTATTTTACTTCGTACAACGTGGATCTAGTCTCAGCGTGGGTGAGCCTAAAGTGTGGGTAGGCCTAGGTTTCCGAATGCATAACGATGGTATTCAAGTTCAAATCGAGTAATTTCTAGTGCGTAGTTAAGTTTTATACTGTTAAAATATCTTATTATAAGTTCACATGCCTTGTTATTGTTGTATTCGAGGGCATCGTGTGTTCATTGTCTTAAGGTGAATTGTTTAGTGTGTGTAATGTATTTCGTACTATATTCCGATAGAGCGCCCTCTCATAACAAACAAGATGGCTGCATCTATATTATCGCTGAATACAGTATATGTGTGTGTAATAGGCAAGCCACTTGAGTGAGCTTGCGTAACATTATCTAATTATTCATTAGGGTATTTTCTTTCATTATTCACCACTTTATGTGTTAACCAGCACTGATTAAGATTAAATTCACCTCTGTTGAAATTGGTTTTGGACAAAATGCCTCTCGCTGCTGTGGTAACCACAATCAGTTGTTCAACGATGTATACTACAATAAGTTACACGTTCTGTGTACGGGGAACTGGCTGAGATGAATTTGACTAGATTAATTGTGTTATTGTTTTATTAGTGTAATGCCCTGCCCAGAACTGGACAGAGAGATTGTAAGGCAGACGTGCCGTGATTTAAATGTCACAATCTCATTATTACTATTATGTGTTAAGTCTAGTGGTACTCCCAGATCTACCCTTGTTATTGTAGTTATTCAGACAGCGTAGAAACCATCCTAATTGGGTCACAGAGAGTAGAGTTAGTCTGGTACACAATTTAGTGACTTTATTTTTATGTTTTGTTTCTTTTTTATTATCTTTCAGGGAAACCACCTGAAGGTGCTGCACCGTCCTTTTTGTTTAAGTAGTCATTTAAAATAATCTCGAACATGCTATGTGAGAGAAGAAATAATAAACCACTTGGCCACCAGAACAAGCGGTGGTAGAAATTAGCACTCTCTCCTGCCTATTTATTGCCTGCGTGTCCTCACATACAGTAACCAGCAATCAGCAGAAAATCAACAAACTGACGCTGAAGCTTTTGAGGATGTTGCTCTGTATGTGGAAGGAACAGTCATAGTGAAGGGGGGAAGTTTTGAAACTTTCAAAACTTATGGAACAATACATGGACCTATGACGTCACACCTGTTTGCTCCAAGTTCACTTTTGGTACAAAAGGGAATAACTTTAACTGTCAATATCTCAAAAACTGTACATAGGAATTAAATATATTTAACATATCAAAACGAATTTTGACCTGGACTATTCTTTTAAAGGTTTAATTGCTTCAGAATGTAGAAGGGACCATTCACAAGATCAGTTAGACATTTACCATTACATTATACATTTGTTGTGGTATAAGTTGCATTGTCTTCCAATGATTTTGCAGTTCACCAGTATAGGTGTGCATCAATCAATTTTAAATAACGTTTATAGGAATTCAGCAGACTATCAAAAAGTTGATTCACTTGTGAGCGTGGTCATCGCAACTTTAGTCGAAACTTCAATCAGGATTGTACAATAGGGTGTCTTACTGATGTGTAAACATGTTGTCACTGATGATGTTGCCTTTAATGCCACTGATTTTTTTTCTAGCTTATATGCTAATTAGTTGTTCTGCTGATAAATCATGCTTTTTAAAGATAGATTGCAACTTAAGTATAATTTATCAATGCAATTTACCACTTTTTTTGTAATAGCAGGATCAAGGTATGTCAAGTTCCTCAAGTTGAGACAAAAAAAAGAGCAAAATTGATGATTTTTTATTCAAACAATGGCTCAAATTGTCCAATAATTTCCTACATTTTTTAAATATGCCTTGATGCTGCTACAAACACATGCTTCAATTTGTATGTTATAAATGTTTTATGTGTATATACACCTTGACGTTTTCCAGAAAGTGTTTGTTGGGGAGGGGGGAGGTTGGCAAGGGTACAAATTCAAGGTAGGAAACAGATCCAAAATTTTAATCATTATTAAATTGTGACCATGATAATCTTCCCAAGTTTCAATGCCTTTTGAAAAATTGTATATGGAACTGTTGACCAAATTTTGTTTCGGTCTCATAAAATGGATATATATTTAACAATTCTCAGGGGGTTCTGACCCCCTTTGGATCTTCTCTGTGATGGTGTATTTATATTTACAAAGGAATGAACTCATTAAGAGAACTATAGAGTCAATGTATTTAATTGTTTAACAGATCTCAGTATTCCCCCTCACAGATTGAGTTAAACAAGAAACTACATGAAACATGTTTGTACAAAACATAGCACAAGTCCTATTGGTGGAATCTGTTAATATGCAACACAGCTCATTTCAGGTTTCACATAAGAATACTTCTAAACACTTTTACTTCTTCAAAAAACTATTTTGTTATATTTCATATCATTTAATATATTTCATTTCAAGTCAAGGCTGTGGATGAATGTTTTTTTTGCAAAGAAATAAAATGCGTTTGTTTTCAAAATATCCATGAATATAAATGTATTTCCAAAAGTTAGGTATCCCTTTATATCCTGACCTTCGACCTCTGCACTTTCTGTCCATGTTCTGGTCATTCGTATATTTCATTGTCTGCAGTTATCATAAACATTGCTTGAACTTTGATTTTTCAGTAAAAAATAAATATATAACTACTATATGGCATTACAGTGTGTGGATTTCTCTCCTCCAAATCCTTTGATTTCTCAAAAAGTAACTCGTTTTTCACTGGACAACAAGTGAAAACATATTGTTCAGACCCGTGTTCCTCAACCATACCCAACATCAAGCCTTAGTGACTAAAGTGTGCAACCGATGCAATTTTTGAGCATATATGTTGGGGGTTCGGCCCACTGACTACCACCCTTTCAGCAGCTGGCTCTCCTTGCCCTTCCTACCCAACATCCCCCTATCCAAGGCCATCCATGTCACCCAAAAAAAAAACACATTTTGACCCATACTTGACCATTGGTGACCTGGAATCACACCACAGTTATTTTGAAAAAATGTGCCCCTACCTCATTCACTACTTGTCCCAATATATCAGCCATGTCAGACTTGTGACTAGAAGTTGTTGCAAAACTTAGCATAAGTTGGCAGTTTTATGCACATTTATAAGCAACCTTGAATGACCTGATGGTTTTAATCAAAAAAGTGCACTCTGTCCTAAAATTGTTATTTGCTCCAATGAACACACCCAATGTTATTGCTAAAAAGGTATCAAAACCAACATTTGGCCCCTCATAACTTAAGAACCTGGTGTCCGATTGAAGCGGGAGTTGGTTTCCTTTATAAAGCGTGCACAGAGCTCTATCTTATATCAAAATAGTGACAAACTTTTTTCTTTGCCCCATATCTCCCAAAATGAGCATATTTTTCAAGATTTGACCTTTTGACCTCATAGTAAGATGTAGTTTGACACACTGATTTAAAAGCAACATGACAAGGCTGTAAGACTATCCTAACCACATGAGCTTATTAAAACCAAACAAAACCTTGACCTCTTATAACTTTGCACAGGAACGTCGCACAGGGGTTAACCCATGGACAATATTGATCAGAAGGTACCTTTGAGATCCAAAAAACTAATACAGGTCACCGGAGGTCAATGGTCACCTAGATGCGAATCGACTATTGGATTACAATAGCTTAACTCCCAAAACCTTGACGGACAATTGGTTCTCGAGTTATTGCAAAAATACTACCTAATTGACCTTTGTTGACCTTGGATCACATGACTGTTATGTTTGGAAACGATCCCTTACCCCTTTCACAGCCTGTCTCAAAATATTAACTCCATCAGACATTTGCTCTGGGAGTTGTTGCATTTTTAATATTTTGCATTTTTTGACCCTAACTGACCTTTGGAGACCTTTGCGGGCACCAAAAACAATAGGGATCTCCACCCACCAAGTTTGGTCATGATACATCATCATTTCCTTATTGAGATATCGTGTACACCAGCCAAGCGTCACACACACACACACGCACACACGCACACCCACACACACGCCAAGTTGAATGCAAAAAGCAAGGAACCAAAAATTAATAAGACCAATATACCACCCCTTTCAACAGCCGGCTCTTTGCTCTCTATACCACCTCCCCTCATCATATCCAACCCCATTCATGCCACCCAAGAAAAACAGTAGTTTATTTCATCCTCTTCAACATCAAAAAGAATGGTAATGACTCAGAAAATGTCCCCCCCCCCAAAAATAAAACCAGAAAGCCAGTGGGTTTATTGTGATTCCTTTCCAATTGAGATGATTATGGTTCTTTCACTGACTGTGGACCTATCTACTAAATATGTTAACTTACTATGTTTACAAGCTATTTTTAGCAAAACAAAAAACAACTCAAGCCCTGCCCCCTAATAAATGTGCATAATATCACATTATCATGTACCCGCTATTTACCAACACATTCACACAAAGTATGATTCAATTCTGTACCAAGTACAGTATGACTTCAATCCAACTTGTCGTTGTCCAGTTACCGTGTTGACAAGCTATTTTAGTGAAAATCAACTTAAGCCCCGCCCCCTAATAAATATGAATAGTATCAACTTGAACATATATCAAAATGTACCCGCTATCTACCAACATATATAATATAAATATAAAGTATTGTAGTGATTTCAGGGTGGTGAGAAACTAGATTTTCTCACACTAATTTGTTTACACCCATTGTAGTATATATGACTATAATGAAAGAGCCTTATGTAGTCTTTGTAATCCGTACTCCTGAGAATCTGTAAGTGTTAATTAAAAAGCCTAATGAGTCATAAGAATAAGTGTTATAAGCGTATCTTATTTTGATTTAAAAGCCTGGGAAAGTTTTACTGCATGTTCTTATCTTATTCCTTTTCCCGGGAAAGTTTTACTGTATGCATGTGCTTATGTTATTCTTAGTAAAAAGGTGCGAAGACACCGGCTTAGCTTATCAGGATTGGTGGTCAGTAGCTGGGCATGGGTTCTGTTTAAATAGGGATGTATTCAGTGGGCAGAAACCAGTCGATACCAGTTGTTTAGAAGCCAGTTGTTTAGTTGCCAGTTGTTTAGAAGCCAGTTGTTTAGATGTCAGTTGTTTAGATGCCAGTTGTTTAGTTGCCAGTTGTAGGTTGTCAGCTACCATTTAGTTTGCTACTCTAGCAAGTTACTCTAGTTATCATATTTAGTCTGTGTCACTTGGTCAGTTGTTTAGTTGTTAGTTGTCAGCCGTTAGTAATTATTCAGTCACTTCTTGTTTACCTTGTTGTTATTTAGCCTTTTAAGTCAGTATCTTGCATTAATAAATAGAAGCCAATTCTAATATCTGTGTTTCGCGACTTATTTTGGAGCTACAATGTTATTCTTTGAACAGTCAACTTTTCCGTGAAAGTTTCCTTAATTTACGGTGGAAAGTTCCGTTTAACTTTCTACAATTTAAGCGGCAACGTTACAGTATAAATAATTTCTGACTATTGGTTGCGAAGTTATTAGAATTTGAAGATTTTTACATTTGACCCTGTGACCTCATTAATATTCATGAGATGAGCACCAAAATCAATAGGGTTCTTCTACTCAGTATGGCGCATCTATGTACCAAGTATGACTTCAATCCAACTTGCCATTGTTGAGTTATCGTGTTTACGAGCCAAGGGCGTCACATACACACACACACACACACACGCACGCGTACATACACAATTACCATCGCATAGTTTCCTTGAGCCTTAGGGCAAGGAATAAAAAAACCAATATAGTAGGTTCCTTTGGGCTATTTTTGGATGGATAACCTCTCAGGCTAACTTCCATTAGTTTTGATTTTGATTTATTTGTTTTATCACGTGAATATATACTGTACAATGTCATAGGAAGTCCTCTAAAAAAAACTTCAGATGGCTTAACAAAGTAGAGGACTCCCTGGAAAGAAAAAAGAAAACTAAATGTATAAGAAAATATGAACATGTTCAATTAATAAGGTGCAATAATTTTTTCAATAAAGTATCTTCTGAATGATTTTGCAGAGGGTTTATTTGTAATATCGTCTGATAGAGAATTCCATGTTTTGATTGTACATGCCCTTAGTGATAACATCCCCATTGTAGAATTATACCTGTTATAATGTGCATTGCCTAAAAATCTGGTATTGTAATGATGTATATCACTGTTACTTATTAAGTAGTCATTAAAAGCATTTGGTAACAGTCCATTCCATGCCTTATAAGCAAATACAGCAAGATTAACCCCAATAATGTCATCAGTTTTTAAACAACTTAAAACGCTTAAAAAGAGGATTTGTGTGGTCCCGTGGTTTGGCATGTGTTATATGGCGGACTGCTCTCTTCTGTGTAATACAAATGGGATTTGTCTGATTGTAGTCTGATTGTTGTGTGATACCTAAAGATGTCCAATGGTTACATCCTCTGAATCTTAATTTTACCCCTATTATGTACAAAGATTAGGCATTGAATAAAATGTGAAATTTACTGTGGAGATTGATGTGTGATTAATGTTAAGAAATGGACATGTTTAAAATCATTGCATTTATACTGCATTGCATTATAACACAAATGGTAATGTATACTGCAAGTCATACTGTGTGGAAAGAAGAACCATTTTACACAGTGGGCTTTTAATACCAGCTTGATTGTGTGTGACAGTGTAGAATACTCCCATGTAAACAAAGCTGTCCTTATGATGCATATGTAGGATTTCTTGTTCATTGTGTTGTACCATTGATGCTCATTCAATCAAGACAAGTCTGACTATAGAATCAGTGAAAAACTGGTTAGTCATTCAGAGCATACAATGGGTATAAATCCTGAGAACTTACTAACTGTGGGTCACCCATTCACCAAAGGTTCCTTTATTCATGGAAGTAGATGAGTAAGGTGGTTTATTATACAGCAGTATAAAGACACTTTCCTGTTGATTCCCCAAGTTTGAGTACTAACCACAAATAAATTACTTACTGTGGAGTCATTCATATTACAGTAGGAATCAAACACCTGATTACTTCTACTGTAAGATTTTAAGGTTCAATGAGCAGATATAAGGATCTGTTCACGTTAAAGCGCCCAATTTGGTTGTCAGAGGTAGCAAATTTTCAAATTACAGTAAAGAACTTTCTATTCTAAGTAAATAACATAACTTATATCTGCAATTTATGAATCAGAATTGACCAGACCTAAAGCAGCATTTTGCGTTTGGTCGCCGTTTTCTACTTTTTTGACACGTCCATCAAGTTTTTTCATATCAATCTCAAAACAGCAAACTAAGATATTAGTCAAGTTTTTCCCTGCCAACAATGTTAATTGGCGAGTAATTAAGAATATTTGCAGATAATGAGAAAAGTGTCCACGACAAATTCCACATTTAAAATTAATCGCATACAGTTCCCCCAAACCCACTAGTTTGAATTCAACCAATCAGAGATGCAGGATTAGTTATGAGCCATTGCTAAAAACATATTCAAGACTTTGCGTTGGTACAACCAGGGAGTTGTTATGGAACTCCCTGGTACAACTGCCATATAGACTGTTCACAAATCAAGCATGGTGTTATATTACGTATTGGTCAATGACGTTCGTAGTGTTTAAATATTCATATTATGGGCGAGGTTTATTGGGATCCCAACGGAAAGTATCTTGGAGAAAAACAAAGTTGAAAGTTGCACATTTTTCGACTTTTATGCCACCATTTGAAGTAAGATTTAAATAGATAAGCTAGTTATGTATGTCGTTATGGCATAGTGGAGCCAGTGAGGTTGAGAAAAAATCATAGAAAAGGACCCAAAATGCTGATTTAAAGGGTTTACACAATGAATCCGAAAGAAGCATCACTTGATGGTACATAAATGCTGTGTGCAAATCATCCCTATGGCAACAAGACTCCATCACATCTAGAGCTTGTGCAAGTGCCTATAGACTAAAAACTCGACTCCCAGTAGTGTAATCAATGTAGACAGATACTGATCTACATGATACAGTACTATACACACAGTATGTACAAAATACACACACTGATTTACAGTACTGTATGTAGCCGATTACACTGTTCAGTTCATCGCTAGCTAGCTTGCCGAGTCGTAACGCTCTTACAGGGAGTTGTTATGTAACAACTCCCTGCTCTTACATACACAGCCGTAATTAACTTCATTATTATACTTATACACAAATATCTTGGTCTACTAGCATATAGGGCCGGGGCATAGTCTACTCGAAATACACATCAAAATTGTTTCTAGCTCTACAAAGCAACGTAGGAGAAGGAATTGAAACAAAACGGCAAATCTCTCTGGTAGATTCTTTCGAAAACTGGAAAATGCTGAAGGAGGTCGGTGGTAAAAATCCCACAGTCGAAGTAGCATAGGCCTAGGTAAGTCAAATAACTTTCATTACCGATTCAACTACGGTAAGGCTGTTGATGGCCTAGCTAGCTACAAGCACTGTGGGCTAGGCCTGTAATGTTAGTTAGGCCTTACAAGTTACATTCAGGTAATCTTAGTTAGTGTCAGGACACATGGTAAAAGTATCTGTAATACCATGACTATAGCCAAAGGGCTTGGCCTGAATATCTGATATGTGCCTAGTCTAGTTGTATAGTCTAGACAATCATGAATTGCAGCAGAGTAGGATAGGAAAAAAGTACTACTAGGCTACTCCTTACCAACCTAATTTTGTGCAGCTATAGGGAATCAATTTAACTGTTACTGCGCAAATTTTTTATCTAAAGCTTTCAAATGACTTGCGTGTCTATAACTTCTTACCTGCAAAAATTTCTTCCAAAATGATATCTGTGTTCAAAAAGAGCTATTTTATTAGTGCAGCTAACATCACTGTTAGCCTTACATTCCAACAAATGGCAAAGAGACCTT
The DNA here is from genome assembly GCA_020650975.1 of Apostichopus californicus. NCBI lineage: Eukaryota > Metazoa > Echinodermata > Holothuroidea > Aspidochirotida > Stichopodidae > Apostichopus > Apostichopus californicus. The sequence goes on from JAIPMN010141612.1 coordinate 12,929, forward strand.
ATTTCGTTCATGGTATTTTGCATCCTCCAAAAATCCACAAGAACATTAATAAATTGATGTCAGCCTACTCATTATACGAACATTTGATAGGCCTTCCCAATATCACAGATCTATGACAGACAGCATATTGCAGATCAAATAACTAAGTAACAATCTTTATTTTCTGTTGATTTTTGCTTACTTTGAAGAAAAGGTAATGCCTGGCCCACATGCTTTATAGAGGCATAAAGAAAGTGGATAATTTTCAAGCGTTTCCAAAGAATATTTACTACATCAGGAGTCCTCATTTTGAAGGAAAACGATGCAGGTACTGTACATGTGATTAAAGATATATGCATTCCTCGCTAGGAGCAAACATTTAGGTGCAAATTTAGGAAACATTGTCTAGTAGTCTGTAGGATACTAAGGACAGGCCTAACTAGTATTACTAACCTGACTTCTTTTTTATTTCCTTCTGATTGATGTATAATTGACTCATGAAAATTCAGAAATTATGATTGATATATATTTGACACATTGCTTGCTGAAAATGCAGGAAGTATGACCAAACTAAATGCAGCACTACTACTCAACCTTAGATTGAAGCACCTACTGTACAAAACTAATGGAAAAATAGATGGCATTTTCTTGCCTTCTCCTACTCCCCAGGCAACTAACACTCTAAAATCAGGAAAAAGAAGTCCCAACAAAACAATGTTCCAAAAAATAGAAATTTTGGTGGTTAACTCCCAGCATATGATTCTGCCCTATAAGTGTAGCTTTTGAAATAATTAGTAAGCAACAAGTAAGTTTTTAGCAGAATTTTTGCAATTTTTTAAGCAAACTTAAAAAGCGTTCATAATGGTGAAGAATAAGTATCTGATTGCAAATGGTTAGGTTAATATATTACTATGGACATTATAGAATAATTGAACATACTGTACATGTGCATGAATTTAGGACAGTTGACGATACTATAACTACTGTAACTTGGTTGAAAGGCCAACTGAACTAATTTCCTGTTTGTCCTATGCATGCATTGCAAGGTAGGTATAGGCTGTACTGCAACCACATTCATTTCCAATTTTCCTTCATAGATCTAGTTGTTTTGCTTCACTTGGTATGAAGCTAGGCTAAGCTTCATTCTAAGGTCAGTGAAACCCAACATAGAAAGTCACATTCTGTTTTGGTAATTTATTTAGTCTGCGCTATATAGCCTATGGTATGCAACATTGTTGGTGCCATGTGTTCGTCAGCATTTACTTTTTGTTTTTGTTTTCAGTAGATCTATGCTTCAAAGATGCAACTTCTCATAAAATCTATCAATGCTATGCATAATTTCCAATGGAAAAAATTATACTTGGCCAATTTGAATCCACCAAGTTCTGTACTATTCACTGTTTACTGTTTACCGAGGCATGCACTGTTACAACAAGAGGTGAAGGAGGATTAGATTTGGTCTATTTGCGTGGAATACCCTTCTGTCATTCTTGTAATCTTTGTTAGTAATACATAGTGTATTCAAATCCAGCTTTTGCCCTTCATCTCGACTTCACCTTATACAACATCTGCGCTGAGAGCATTGTCAGGAAGTCATCCTACATATAAACTAATAGGGGCACTCTTTTCCCTTCTCCCTCCCCACCCCCACCCTTGCTGGCTTTGCCACTGCAAAGATGTGATACAACATATGTCTGATTCCTGAATTGTTTATTCCATATGGTACATTAAGGTAAAATGAAAAATTCCCATAATTTATGAGAGAGAAGTTCTTCCAGATAGTACATGATTTAATACGTAGCATACACCTCCATTATTTTGCGTGTATTCAGATGTGGTCGAGACGAGCTCGCATCTATATCTAGATCAGTGATTCATAGTCTATGAAAGTATGCCGCATATTGCCAAGTCAAGATCAAGATAAAAATAATTAATGTATACATTATATTGTGATTTTTTTTCTTTCTTATTTATTTTTGTTTCAAATTTTTGCTATAAATTAATTATATTTATAATTTTCAGTGATATGAAACTCTCAAATTGGGAGGCCTAAGATAATTTTCTCCATTTTGATAATCACATTTTGTTCGAGTTTCAAGTTGACCTTTGACTTCAACACCATATTCAATTTCGAAACCGCAAAGCAACGCCAGCTCACTGTTTGCACAGCGTAAGCATTGTTTGGCATAGTTTTATACGATCACTCTGACACAAATAAATTGATTTACAAAATAATTTTTGTAAATTTCTAAGCAACTTTCAACTGTAACTCACCCGAGAAGGTCTATGAACCCCCACCATCGGCCTACCTGTTATTCCTTAAACTTGGAGGTAAAACCGTTCACTAATGTTAATTGTTAGGCCACTAGAAATGCGTATTATGGTTATTTTAACACTACGCAGTACGTGTAACCGTTGGCTGTCGTTTTTCAATACACAAGTGCAATTACAGTGAGTAGCCTAGGCTTCTACTGGGTACTCGGCGCATTCCCGACACTAAACTGTATTCTAAACACCAATTAACATTGTATTATGTGTGTATTGGGCTAGATTGAACAGTGGCACATAATCTTCTAATTTATTTCCAAACAAATGCTGGGACTAAGTCTCAATAGTTAATGTGAAGTCTACACTCATTTGGTAAAGATTTCCTGTAATTTCCCATGTCAATCTAAATTGGTAGGCTATGTGATATTGAATAAGGGAAGGCTCGCAAATTTAACCGGCGATGATCGAAGGCCCAACCGTTGCTATCCAGTGTAATGAGCACAGCAACCAGCTGGTAATGAGTCATGCTTGAACGCATACATTTCCTGTCTTCCATGAGTCAGTGGACAGTTGTATGCACTTGACTATGAGACCACAAATTAAGCCTCTAATACACAAAAGAAGACCAGACAATGAACTGGCTGCTTTGGTCCAGGATGTTCACAAAAGGGTTATAGAATTTTCTCTGCAGGTTGGAGAATTGTTTATCAATGAAGCTACTACATATACAGTACCGCCCAGATTAAATCGGCCGTGGCATTGTGACAAAATATGAGGAGTCTATCGTAACATCGTTTCCATTACGCTTATAGCAAATACCTAACGTAATATCGGGCCTCGCATCGTGGTCGTAACATAGTGATGGTGTGTTTATCATTTCACTGGCACTTTATACTATCGTAATGTTATTATTATTATCATACAGCGTGAATTACGTTGCAGAGCGATCGATCGTTTCATCGTGATTTGAAAGAATTGGGGGAAGGCTTCTTTCCGCAGTAAATGAAAACATCAATACAACGCTATGTGCGACAGATTCATTGCAAATTCTGATCAAAAAGTTTGGTGTGTCACCAAATTAAGTGTCAATCGACATGTTTCATAACAGCAAAACTAGTACGATAGGACTAATGAACATACTGTCCTCGTCCAAACTCCTTCATACAAACTCCTTCTTTAAAAACACAGCGATCGCAAAATATTCTCTATTCGAACAAAAATTCCGTTCTGAACTTCTTGTATGCATGAATATCCGCCTAGGCTTTAATTGCACTAGCAAATCGTCCCAAAATGCTAGGATATGGTTAATATGCATTGTAACGCTGAATAGGCCTAGCTTTTTCACCGTCCGGGATGCATGGGCTGGCATACGTTAGTATGTTATATTAACATTCTTTGAACATTGTGTTCATGATCGAATTTTGCAAGATTTTCGAGAAATTTGTTTGCTTGGAGAATGCTTTTCCGCATCATATGATATGCTCAAATTGACAATTTCTTTTGCATAGCATCAGTAATCGATGGGATCATGATGGCAACCCGTATTGACGTGCACATTAAAAATTATACAAAATAGGTCATAACTTTTGTTAAAAGCTTTTTTTTAAGGTAGCAAACTTATTTCCTGAAAATACTCTACGGCCAAGTTGATCACGAACCTCGTAGAATTTTCAAACCGTAATCAGTCCAGACATGTATGGTTTCACCAAATCCTCCATTACACGCAACAAAAGTATATTTTTTGAATATTTATGTGGTAATACTTGAAATTTTCATTTTGTTCAATCATGTGTTTAAGCATCATGTAACGTAGTTAAATACACATTCGCCCAAAATGCAATGATAAGGTTTAGACCCAGAACTTCTTAATACATTGAGATTCCAATTACTAGTCAAAAATATTTTCTGAAGAAAAACCTTAAGATGCTTTTCACAAATATTGATGCTTAGATAAGTGTTTCCTCACAATCAACGAGCCACCCCGAAATTCGCTCCGCTTACGTAAAACTTCTATATATATAACACGTGGAAAAACACAAGTTTTTACACACATAATTCCCGTTGACATTGGTCACGGAACATAAGTAGGTCATCGAAATTCGAACTTGCCCAAGTTCATTGCACCATGGGAACGACACAACACATTGAACATGATGGTACATTTTCCCGCCATCTGGACGCCGAGTGTACATTTTGGTGTAATATGCAAATTATGAATGGTACTGTGCTGTGCGGTTAAAACTTAACCTATTGCAACACATACAAATTTTGGGAAGCTGGGGTAGAAGTAACTTTTGTATCAAATGTAAAGTAGGCCTACTGTATGGTACTATAATTTATAAAAGACGGTTTTCCTCAGGTGGTAAGGAAAAGGGGTGTTTCGGTGAACTGAACTCAATCTCTTTGTATAGTATTTGGATACTTAAAATGACCATGTACATGCAGTTTCTATTTCTCTTTAGTAAGCTCTACTTAGCATTTTTATCCTTTGTGGATCTTTATTGGAATAAATACGAATGTATTGTTTGACAGCAGTATTTTACGGTAAGCATATTTTAAATTGTTGACTGAGCTTCAAAATCCATTTTCAAAAAAGTCGGTTTTCATGAAGGTTTTATAAAATCGACATATAGCTAGGGTAGGAAAATATTAATTTAACCACATTAACGAAAGTTGTTCTATTATCCAAATAAAATACATGTTTCTCGTACTAAGATCTGAAAAAAAAAACGGGCTGCAATTTTTCTTCTTTTCTTGCTCTAATACTAGTTTGGAATATGTGGCAACCTTTACAAAATAATATTTTAGGATAGTTAGATTTCTTGTAATCCGAATAGACTCGGGAATCAGGAAAAGGGAGGCCGCTTGCGCGGACGAGAAACATGTTTTGTTTTTAACCGGCCCTGCTTCAAAGTTGTTGGGTGGATTTTTTTTCCTTTTCCATTGAATATACAAATTTATTCCTTCATATTTTTTAGTAACTTAGCAAGCAAAATTGGAATGGAAAACATTCTTCTCTTTGATAAGTTTCGTAATTTATCATGTGCATGTTTCGCTCTTGATAAAATGGTAATCAAATAATTTGCGTAAATGGGACATAAGAAAAAGACAACACACACATGTGAGGATATCAATCAATTCAGCTCTTTATCAAACAATTATGAAGTAACAAAATTCTGTTCTGCACTTTGCTGTTGATGTACAAGTCGGTTGCCGAAACTTCGAGGCTGTCCTGTAAAAAAGTCTTACAGAATCTATTAAGAATTAATACACATAATGTGGTATACTTGTTTTCTTCTTTATGAATCAAATCATCTAAGAGAAAAGAGAGATGGATCAGTGAATGAAAATACTTTGTACAGGAAAAGAAGTCTGAAAGTATTTTGAAACATTCGATACGAAAATACTTTACGAAGATTTCAACTCGTTCTTGAAATAAATCTCCTTCTACTGTGGTCAGAGTGCCATTGTTACGTAAAAACCACAGACAAGGAAAAGCCAAGTACCGCTTTTGTTTACAAACAATAGCAGCGCTTCTGTGTTGGGAGTTACCTTGGGTGTGTGCACTCAAGCGTGAGCGATATGCAGGCTGCATAATGAGCAGTGGTGTGCTGCTGGCTGGGCCTTCGATCATCGCCGGTTAAATTTGCGAGCCTTCCCTAAGCAAGGCTAGACCTTCAAAATTACAGTTACAGTATGCTGAACAAATTATGTTGGCTAGTCACCGGTGTAATATACTTTAGTACTACTTAACTAGTAAGACTATTAGTCTTACTAGTTAAGTAGTACTAAAGTATATTAAAATCAAAACGACCGAAAGACAAACTTAGTGTGACAAAGTACTGATTCTTCTATAGCCTAGGTCTAAACAGGCTTGTAAAGTGAGCAAGCAAAATAACAACTAAAACGATTAGGCCTATAAATAAATTGGCTCAGTGCATTTGTGTTTCTACAATTTTATATTTTATATCATAAAAGCAAACAAAGATTCAGCCTATGTTTTATTATCTCTGTAGTCTGGGCATTTGATTCTGGTTGCAATGAAAATGAAACTCTGGTTCAAATGTTCAGCTTTATACAGTCTGCTTCAAACTTTGGGATTGTTTTTTGAGACTATTGTGGGAGCAACTTTGTGGTGACAACTTTATTTCATTTTCATCAAAAGATGAATACTTCTGCTTTTTTGTTTCCTTTTTCCAGGAAGATTTGAAAAAGGCAAATATCCAGGTCAAGGGTGAGGTTTTCTTGTGATGTACGACACCAGTGTGGAGGCAACAACAGAAGAGGAGAACAGTGTTATATATGGCTCAAAGCAGTGGCGGAGCTAGGGGTATTGGTCAGGAGGGGCGAGAATGGTCTGTAGGGGCGCTTTCGACACTATCTAAGCAGAGCGTCACCACAGGTTGGCGCATAGCGTACATAAATTTTTTGAGTAAAGATACTCCCTAGATCGCCGGAAATGACCCTTTCTGAGCCTGGCTAATTTGCAGATAGACGAAGAATAAATAGGTGTCATCGCCAAATTACACCAACAAAATGTGACAAATGTCAATAGGTAGTTGAGAGCGCAATAAAAAAGTCAATAATCGCGAATAAGTAAAAAGTGGTAAAGAGCTGAAAAGGGCGCCAGCAGTCCATTTGAGTCCGTCGGGGGGGCATCCGCCCCCCTGACTGTATGGACGCTCCGCCACTGGCTTAAAGACATTATGTGTAAGCTGATATATTTATCAGTAGGATTATGCATTCCAGTATCATGAGTTAACAACTGATATCATTTTGGTAGGTTCTTAATTGCCTTTGAGTTCTGACAGGAAGTTTACAATCAAACTACCATAGTGGTGTAGTTTTTCCAACCAAAAATTGAGTGAACCCAGTCCAATGTTTACAAACAAAAGCTAGCTTGCCCTTTTACCAAGGGCAACAGCTCAAATGCATGCAAAACTGAAGAGCCATTCTTTGTTTTGGTATATACATAATTGGCTTAATCTCGGCTAATTATAGAACCATCTTTAGGTGGTTGAAGTACTTTCTGATTATGATGGAATGCATAACCTCACTTGAAATTTCAAGTTTGTACAATTATGTTCATTGCTGTGGGTAAGCATACTACCTATATGTTGTTATAGGTTCATGATCAGTAGATGTCTAACTCTAAAATGCTTGTAAATGCTATAACTCCAAAAAAGAAAGTTCATGCTTTAAGTCATGGTGTATATTTTGCCCTTGGAGGGTTTCGGAACTTTGTGATTGTCATAATTCAAGAATCCATTGTTGCTTCAACTTCAAAGTATATCTTTCAATAAGGTGAGAAGGTTGTTCCTTTGGATTTGAGACAAAAGAATGTACTTGGTTAGACTGATTGCTAGTCCAGTTAGGTTGGATACCAACAGAGATACATATCTTGAGACAGTCTAAACCCTAGGAAAGTTTGAACTTAAATTCCCATGAAAGCACTCATCTAGCAATGCAAGAGGGCTTTTTAAGTTTTAGGATTACACTGTTACTGTAAATCATGATAAGTCAATTCTTAAGTGTTCATTCAATTTGTTTCTTGCAGCACAATTCATGGAATGTTTGAAAGAAAGCTGCAATTTACTGAGGAAGCTGCAAGGTTCAGCAAATACATATCCGAGAAGCTGACATCAATCATAAAACAAAGAAGGCCTTAAAACATTATTAACATATTATTTGTTTTCAATGGTTATTGCTTACCATTAAACAGTCTTTAGTTTTATTCAAACTGACAGCATATTGCTGTCACTAACAAGTTTACTTTTCAGAGGAATTTTACTAGATAGTTCTTTTTTCAAAGTGGGATTAAACCCATATTTATTATTTTGTTTCAACAGTACTTTTTACCATTAAATGGTACTTTTTTTTTCAAATCCAGGAAATGGAAAGTATGTTGCTGTCACTTACAACTGAACATTTCAATGGAGATCTTCTGGACAGTTTTTCCTTGAAAGTGGGTTTAACCAACACTATTATAGACTGATGTTGACTTTTACTTGGCAAAGTCATCTTTCCACTTTTGGTTTTTTCTTGAAAGAAATAACATTTCTAGTAATCAGTATGTACAAATGCCATTAAACAGTATTCAGTTTTTTATTCAAACTTCAGAAACTATAGACAGTATATTGTCGTCACATATGTGTTCCAGTTTAACTATGCAGTAACAAATACATGCTTTGTAGGTAAATATTAGTATATATAGTATATATACTTCAAAATATACACAACAGTCAGACAATTTAGCAGATTTACACTAGATATTATGAATTTTTGAGGGAATGCACCTTCTAAAACACCATAGACTGGGGAATCAACAAGGTGTACTGAAAAATAATGGCACTGGAAATTCTTGGGAAAACAAATGCCCTGAGGCACATATTTTCAAACTGAACCATTGGACAGAGCCGATAGGGTCAATGTCCAATGTTTGGTACCCTGGTTTGGTATCCAGCCATGTATATGGAAAATTCACTTTGCAAGAAAATTAAATGAATGAAATTATATTCCAGTAAAACTATCAGTATCAATAACACTGAATGGTACCATACTGTACCAACAACACTATTTACTGTTTACAGCTCCTTCTATGTGAGATTTAAAATCATTAATGATCAACTTGCTCCGTTTTTACATAGACTGAACGATCTCCCCGGGTTATAATAGCTAGATGTGGGATTACAAACATTAACATAAAATGAAATGTCTGTGTTGATGGCCGTAAGAAATCTATGTGGTTCACTTCATCCATGCCAGATACTGAAATATGGAGACGTATTTAATTTTATAAGAATATACAACATAGTGAATTATTATATAACCAAGACCAGACTGCTTCACCACATTCGTTACCTGTCCAGCATACCATTTGCATTGGCCAGCGTTCACCAACACTTCCCAGAAACAAATTGCAACTATTAAAAAAAAAATCAACTTATATATTATTTTTCAGAAAATGGTATTCTTATTGACTGCAAAGAACTTTATCTCCCAAAAGGGGTATAGAATCCTTTTTAACTTTTACAGTTTCCACTTTTCCATCATTACCTAGATGAAGTCTGCAATAATTAAAACAATTGAACTGCAAATACACAGGATACATCCCTACATAGCTAATTTGGCACCCACCTGTTGAAGCTAGTATCATTTAAGTCTACAATTTAAACAATTTTCAGAGGGGAAGACCGGGGTATCATACCCTAAACTCCACTAGAAAGCTTGGTCCTGTTTTGTAATTTCAGCAATAACAACTATTTTGCACCCCTTCAAATGGTGCCCACCTGCACCCCACCCCCACCCCATGCAGCTATGAGCTGCATCTGCCAATGTTGAAGATTGCTTCCACTGGCCCAGCTAAGCAACAGTAGTAGCCTATACTAGCAGTACTATAATTACTAGTTTAAATATCCTTCTTTATTGAGCTTCATCATTATGCCTTGGATTATCATGTGAAAAACAAGTATTCATGTTTTGTTGTATACTACTTGTCACATATATGCATGATTTACTTCACGATTGTTATTATTTAAGCTTATGACTTACATTTCAGTATAAGGCCTACATGTTAGGGTATACAGCAGCTCAGCATATTGTTCAGTTTATCCTTAATTTTCATAATGATAAATATCTTTATACTTATCACTTATCTGAAGTCTGAAGCAACTCAGAATGGTCATGCACGATGTACAGTAGGCTACCACTATGTGTGTATCAATACTGTTGACACCATCAAGTAAAACCTGAAGTTTCCATCACACAGTAAATCCGTGAACCAGCCATAGAGGGTCATGTACTGTAATGTGTTCCAGGGTGGTACTGATAATCTGATATACTGCATTACTCTCCACATTGCCCATTGTGATTTAATAACTAACTAAATGTATGTGGGCTTAGAGCAGCAGACAACACACAGTTACCTAGCAATGTCTGTACCTTAACATTATAGTTATAGTCGTTGACAACATTTATAGACCGTTAGATCACCAGACACGTTCCATTGTCGTACTACTTAGCTAGACATCTTCCCAAAGTACTGGTAGCTTTCCTTGACAACCATCAAGTTCCCATCAACAGTGTAATTACTCTGACATAGGGTGTCATATTTGCGCACTGAATTCATACATAGAGCAGCAGACGACACTGAACGGTGTACGGTTTATGAAAGTGACGTTGAGATACTATGCTTTAGACCAATGTGACAGAAACATGATCTATGCTACAAAACTCGTCTAGGTCTAAATTCCAATTGAATCTAATTAACTTTACAATTCTCAAACTGATATTGGGAAATATCAAATTGGTACCACCCTGGAAGCTGTGACACATCACATGACAGTCCATGCATGGTACTCACACGTCCTTTGATGTAGTTCTTCTAGCCTATAAATAGGCTTTCTATGGTTGTGACAAATAGCTTGATTCAAGCTATAGCAGACAATTACTGCATTACTTTCTAATGTACTGCATAATGTGATGCCATCCTGATACATGCTATGTCAGAAAAAAAAAGTCACCAAATTTTTGTTTTCCTCCTTCAGTACTAAATGATGGAAAATTGTAGTGTAAATGAGGTCAGATCTAGAAATATTCAAGTAATTTGATGTTCCCGGTAACATTCATACCCAAATATGAAGATATGTAGATTGTATGTTGTATGTAGATGTTGGTCAAATGTTGGTCAAATGATGGTATGTTGATGATGGTATGTGGTATGATGGTATGATGGTATGATGGTATGTTGGTCAAATGATGGTATGTTGGTCAAATGACACCAAAGTTAAGAATTCTGTTGTATGATCTTAGTGTATTCTAGCACACTAAAATCAACCACTTGCATGATTCAGTTGAAAAGATGGAACAAATTTTGAGTAGTGCAGTATGTATGTTTGTAACAATAGAACTTGTCATAATATATGAAGTGCTCATCTATTGTGTCTTTTTTCAAGCAATATGAATTAAAACTTGTTTCGGACATCACCGGTGTTTCGGACATCATTCACATGGACGGAAAAATTGAAATGTTATAAAATCAAAACGGATGAGTGCAAATGTGTCATGTACATGCTGTAGTTGAGGGGGTACTTATGGCATAAGTACTCCCTCAACTAAAGTCTAAATGCTTTAATTAGAGTAACAAAACAGTCTTGTGGGCTTTAACATATTAGTTGCTCCATGATGTTTCGGACATCACCAAAATGTGGACGGAAACATTTTGCATGTTGTTTAACTGTACCGTGTAATACAATGTGGCTGAATGGACATGCATCTGATATATATTTTATTTGTAACAACTATGACAGTATTGAAAAGGCACACCACTTTCAACATTTATTATTTAACCCCAATCTAGGCCACTCACAAATTGGGGTATAAATGTGGACGGAAAAAGTGATGTCTGAAACACTGGTCCGATTTCACAAACATTTTGCAAATTCATCAGTGAAATTTTCTGAAATATTTATGAGAGGGAACCTATAGCCACAAAGATTGATCATGACATATTTGGAGTAACCCACTGTTGGAGTTGAGAACAGCTCCAAGTTTAAATAATGACAGTTTGAAAACAACAACATTTTTCGTCCATATTTTGGCAGCTCTGGGAGTATAGCATATATCTCAGGAAATTGTCTAGATGCTATGGTGGACTCTCTCCATGGGGATAATATTTGTATCTCTAGAATCTCTAATTATTTTGTTACAATGCTCCAAATGCCATGTATGCTAATTTGGGCACTTTAAACCCTATTAAACCCTTTAAACCCTATTTGGGCGCTTTAAACCCTATTGTGATAAAGTACTGAAAGGACTGTTGAGTCATTCATATTGTAGGAATTAAATACCTAACTATTTCGTCTGCAAATTGTTGGCTGTGCATCAGTTGTTTAGTTCAAAGGGCAGTCCCTATCCTTTGAATGTCTCTAATAACATGCTGTTTTATGCAGAGCATACATAGCCTTAATATACCTAACCCCCACCACACACTGCATGGCATTCCTGAGGCAAATCACACTACTACCTGTGAAATTCCCTGTGGATTGCCTAATATTGAACAAACAAGTGCACTGCACAACAACACCAGGTTGCACAAAGGATACTGCAGTAATATGGTTTAAAAGTTTTATTTACCAGCACAACAAAGGCACTATAACAGACAGAGCATGGGGAAGTTTTTGAGGTTGTAAGTTTCTGATAATTTTTGATGAAAATATTTATTTTTTATTCCAATTGATTTATTCAGCCACCTTGCAGAATACAGTCTGCATGCAGGATCTTGCAAACTCAGTAAGTATTGCCTCCAGGGAACCACAGATGCCCTGTATTAGAAATACAGTCAACAATTCCAATGAACTGGTACAGTAACAGTACCTAGTAGTCTCCTGTTTTCAAATGCTTCTTTTTTTTTTTAAACAAAATCTGTTACTTTGGAAGTGTCTATATATTTATGGAAGATATTTCACCTCAATAGCCTGTGAAAAGGGCTCAGATTTCACCAAATAAAGCTACCAACAAATGTTTAAAACATGCATGTATTCCGATAGTAGACTTGACCATCATTCCAAGACAAGTAGCTCTCAGATTACCCTCCCCCAAAACTCAGGATGCGCAAGATGCGGACGAGAATGAATGCCATGTTCCATGCAGCAGAAAAAGGAAACTGTCAAAATAATCTTTTTTACTGCTCACCTTATTATAGTTGCAAATCAGCCAAATGCACAAATTTCACTGATGCGGTACAGTTTCGATATGTACAGTAGTTACTGTCGCAGTATCTTCATGGTAGGTTACGCTACACATCCAGACGTTATGTTCGCGATAGAAAGATCAGATGTCTAGCACAAGCGTACGCCAGTTAAATTACAAAGCATCAGTGTTTGGGGTAAAAACATCTCAAATATGCCACATTTACTGGGAACTTTATTGGAAAAATGACATGTGTCAAATCAGTTGTACAATGTATAGGTTATATCTTCACATCAAAGTGGTCTTGTTTATCAGGTGAGAGGATTTATAACTATTTGGAGCTTCGGAAGCAGAAGTGGACTAAATACACAGCTCCCTTGAGAATCTGATCCAAAGATGAGCCTCCATGAAAGGCAACACTCAACCAAAACTTCATACAGTAGATGGTGTTCAATTGACATCTTCATTTAAATTGTAAATGGTAAATTATGTTAAAGTAAAATAACAGATAGGAAAAGTCACAATGCAATAAAACTTCAATGGCAATGCCCCCAAATTAGGTTGCATACTTATATGTCAAAATCTTGTTCGTAGTTCAACAATAATTTTCTGCAACCTTCAAAAATTCTTTTCCTTTTCTGAGACATCTTATAGCTTCATATTAATTCACAATCCTCGATAAAAGAAGAACAATTTGAACGATCAGAGCCTGCATCTGGACTGATTTTAAGAACTCCAATGAGCATTTTTTACAATGCTCAAATTTAGAGACAATATTGATAACCTTCAAACAATGCAAACACTGTGCTTATTCCAACATTAATCCAAGAATTTAGGTGGAATACTTTCACAATTACAGTCACTAAAGAGATAGCTTAGAAAGTCAGTGCACACAACATACTGACAAATCACAATCCCGAAAAGGGCAGTTCATATGAAATGCCACATTAAAGGAATTGTCTGGTGGAAGATTTTGATACATTGTCCTTGTAGTTATTATTTTTCTCTTTCTAACCATGTAAAAATTGTCCCCATTCGCCGTTTTCTTCTTGTAGAAATCTGGTTTTCAAATTCACCAGTTTCTCACCAAAAGTACCCGTTTGTTCGAACGCTTCAATATGGTGATTGACGTAGTGCTGGCAAATAGGCAAAACAGGCGACTTGAAGTTAGCACTCCCATTTCCCCAACAATACACTCTCACGTGTAAACGCACATGTGATTGCCTATTATTATATAACATACATATCGCGAGTGTATATCCTACTGTACCATGCCCAGTTGGTATACGTATAGCGTTGCACAAAATATACTCTCACACTCAAACCACAGTTCATAAACTGTTCTGCAAAATCGCTGAAATAAAATTCACGGATCAAATTTACATTAAAGAGAAACTTGAAAAGCATTCAGAACACAGAAAGATGAAACTTGGCGGAATCGATGTCAGAGCAGAATGTAGTACCGAGAAGCTTAGGCTTTGCAGAACTGTCCGATTGTAAACGTTAGAGTAGCCTACATATGCGAACATTCTTCGCGCTGGAGCTGGATAGCGCAATGTATAAACAACGAAGAGTCTGCTGTTAAAACTTATCTTGTGTTACACAAAGACAACGAAACCACCGATCTACTACATATATGGCAGATTAAGGAGTTTTTGAAAACATATCTAATTTATAAGAAAATTCACCGAAAATTAAGGAAGAAATTAATCTGTATACAAACGCGTTTTTTGTTGTGATTACTGTAGCCTACATGCGAACATTCCTCCCGTTGGAGCTGGATAGCGTGATGTATAAACAACAAAGAGTTTGCTGTTAAAACTTATCTTGTGTTACCAAAAGACCATCAATCTACTACATATATGGCGGATTAAGGAGTTTTTGAAAACATATCTAATTTATAAGAAATTTCACCGAAAAATAAGGAAGAATTTAATCTACAAACGTGGTTTTTGTTGTGATTACTGTAGGTACTGTACGGAGCATGGGTTATGTCCCAATCATGCATTAGCATAGTTGACGTCACATTCTGTACTGTTCAAATCATATTGGAAGGGTCCATCCTTAACGATTAAAAAATCTTTTCTCTGTCAAACGCAACATTAGCGTTCTCTTACTTTGACAACATGTTTGGAAAATTATTTATCATTTTTTAAGGTAACTTCTTTGGGCCACCAGACAATCCTTTTAACATGGTCAAAATTAATCTTGTTCAAAAAATAAAAATCAGAATTCTTTGAATGTTACTTCTAAATATATTTGAAAACAAACATGGGAGTCAAATTTCCTAACAGCAATGTCGAATAATGGATGATGTTTATGCATACTGGTGACTTGAAAGATTTCCAATGTTATGTGTAGAGCATAGAAGTATGTATGCTACTGTTCTTATAAAAAACTTGTAGATTAATACTTTAGGCCAATGGCTTTGTGATTCCTTGCTGCAGTTTGTATAGTAAGAGAAATTTCAATACTAACCTTCCAGACAAAGATTTTCTTCAGTGTAGAGTTCAAGACCCTGGTTCTAAGGGATCAGGCAGGTTCATGCACTACAGTATATACTGTAGTACTTAAGTGAGTTCATCAATGCATTACTCTTGCTATTATTAGATTTACAAAGTTTTCAGAATTTGACCTTTTGCTGTTTTTAAGGGGCGGCCAGGCCCACCCCTCCATTTCGACCACCCTGCCGTTCCAACCCATTTTTACCCCCAGCCCCCTCCTTCATCCGCCCTTCTACTTCCCTACTCGCCAACTCCGTAGTAGCTCCATGCGTTGACCTTGCAGCGATTCCAACAACCAACTCTTCAAAAATCCCAGTACCTACAGTGTGCATATCATCTCTCGCTAAATTCCAGTTCACTGTACTACTGCATGTACATGCCTGTTCGAGCTTCATTTTCAACTACACATGTGCAAATCCTTAAAATCTGATCCAACATTAATGCTGGGCTCTTTGCAAGCAATCATCTATACAAAAATTACAGTAGGTCTATGTGAATAGCTTTATACGCAACGTAGATCAGTTCAATGTTCTAAAGTACAGTAGTTTACACACGAATGCTGCGCTAAAATAACATTTACTGAAGCACGTGGTCATTGGACCGTGAAAAATTTTTGCAACAGAAACTACTGATGGTAAGAATGCACATTTTACATCAGCAACTCGTAATGCAGAGAGAAGAAACATACTGTGAGCTGAAATATCCTGTTCAGGATCAGAGATGTTAACTTCCCACACAATTCATAGATTGTCTCCACTCATTAACATTTTCTGATCAAAACAATGATTCAAATATTACGTGATAGTCTCAGAAACAATGCAAGTGCATCTTCGTTGTCAAAATGTTTACGTACTGTATGTGACAAGGCCTAACTTTATGATATTGGAGTGCACACACATGATAGCCGATACCGCAAACTTCACTATCTCTTCACAGGGGAAAGTCAGTTGCAAGTAATTGTTGTTAAACAACATGTATCCCATGTTCATTGAGCACTACAGGTGCAAGAATATTCACAGACAATGGATGGGGGAGTATTAACCAATCAAATCACGGGAATTTTGGAAAAGCATCCTTGTCTATTTTTAACATGAAAATCTCTGTAATGGGGTGTTGTTAACCCTGTACCTTGCGGTTGATTGTTATGATATATTTATTTTCAAACAAATTCAATGATCTGTAGGAGTAGGAGAACTTTTGGTTCTTGTCAGAAGAAGTTGTGGTTTTTGAAAAAAAATAATAAAAGATGTTCATTCAAAAATGTGTTTTGTTATGTTTTCCGTTGACCTAGTTGTGAGTGTGTATACTTGGGGTTTGTTTCTCAAAAAAAAGTTTGCGTCCCTGGCCAAAACATTGTGTCCTGGACGCAGAATCCTGCGTTCGTAACAATGCTGTACATGTCTTAAGGGTATATTGAATTTGTTTATATGATACTGTTTATATTATCCAAGACTTTTCTCCATGCATTTAGTAACTGGCATTACAAGCGTCCAACACATTGCTTACATTCTGTAATTTATGTATATGGGGCATGTTTACCATGAAAGGCACAAATAAATGGAAAAAAAGGAAAACTAAAATATATGAACAAAATTCAATTGAATGTTACACAAATTCAAACTTGTGCTTCAGCATTCCACTGATTCCTGTGTACATGAAAAGTTTCATTCCTTTAAATATATTTTCAAATGTAAATGTGAAAGACAAACTTACCAGGCTTGAACTTGATCAATGCCATCACTGCTATCACAATGAAAATGACAACTGCCAACACCGCAACAGTAGTGCCGACAATGACCCCTGTTCCTAAACCACTAGGTTCTGCAATAAAGAAGAAAAGAAAGATGTTTACTGCTAAAGACAATTTCTTTTTGCTTCACTGTATACTGTAGTTCTAGAGTTACTTGAGTTTACAATCATATCCAGGCATATAGTGATATAACTTGCCATGGATCATATGGAGTTATAAACTTGCTGTAAGGTAACAAACTTGTACGCCAGTCTGAGCTTAGCCTTAGGAGATTGATTTTTCCTTCCACTAACTCCAGTTTTCCTCCCAAACTTCAATAACAACTAAGTACATATTGCTCCATGGGAACATTCCAATGGCACAATTTAATAATAAGTATGTCAAGTATGATGTATACAAATATAGCAAATTAATCCCTGGGCTTGTGAAAAGATGCTGATGAAGACATACTATCGGTAAAATGGAAAGCCATGGAATGGAAAGTCATGAAAGCTTTCCCATTCCACCTTCCCAGCAAGGAATGGAAATTTGCGTGAAGGAACTGATTGTATACTCATTTAATTTGTGCAAAGACATTTTCAGAACTGTGTATGACCTTCAAAGTTATAGATACTTAATCTTGTAACTCATATTTTTATTTCATAAAGGTTATGAACTTCAAACTGTTGTGGAATATGAATTGTTCATTGGAATCAAAATACAGTAAGTCTTACACAAATTGTTCTATATTCAAATGTTAATCCACAAACAAAGAGAATTTATTTGCTTCACTGAGAATACAGGCAGCCCTTGCTTTACAAACCAGTGAATGGACACCACCTTAACAAACCAACAGGGAAAAAAAACTTGGCTGAAAATTCAAACTAAGATGCCTCTACAAGAAATCAACTAAAATTATGAATAATAATACAGTGGATTTATATAGCGCCAAATCTGAAACAATAGCTGCTCTAGGCGCTTAACAAAAAAAGCCAATTGCAATCAAATGAACAAGTAAAGAAATGAATCTTTTAGAGAACTCTTAAACCTATGGACACAAATGGTTAAATTTAACCAGTAATTCACATGAATTCAAAATTATTAAAATCTTTACAAAACGTTGAGTACTCAACATTTACAAAGTGTGTATCCCAAATTAATGAACTACTGTACGGTAAGTTAGAATTGTGATTGATCCTTGTCAGTATAGTGATCCAACAACAATTAAGTTTGTAAGATAATTGTAAGTTAACTGTCACTATTTAGGTGTCATATTCAGCATTACAGTAATTTTATACACCAGAATATGATTTGCCCTATCTCCTTTCTCACAACTGCAGAATGGTGGGCAATTCCTCTCAATTTCAAACCAATATGATATGTAAACTAATTGCCCATATTATCTAAAAGGATTATTGACAGATAAAAGTTTAACATCCTTTCCAAGATTTAAAGTATTTACACGTATTTTGCAGTGCATTTGAGACAAACAGACCTGTGTGATGTCACAGAAGTTCACTAACAACTGTTTCGTGTTTTTCTTCAATATCAAATTACCTTTTTTAACTACAAGATTGGGATGCATATGAATATATGACTCACAATATCACTATCAACATATGTTAACTTCAGATCACAATGTAAGTTCCAATCCAAGGAAAAAAGAAGTGATAAAGCAGACCAAACATTTCGCTGTCAGTGTGTATGGATGTGGAAGCATGCAACTTGCACCAGGACACCCAGAATGTACTCCTTGCATCAGTCAAAAATAGACTATCCAGCATTGTTATTAGGATTTTAAAACCTAACTGCATACCTGTCTTTTAGCAATAATAATAATGGGCATTTATAAATATCCCCTACAATTTTTTAGTGACATGACTCCCATAGATATTTCGGTTTCTTTGCAAAGAAAGCATTGCTTACAGTAGTATCATGTACAGTAATAAGTCAGATGCATAAACTGTGACTAAAAACACAGCAAAGAAATGTCAAATTCTGGACAATGTGCAATGTATGCATAATATGCAGTAGGATGCCCCACATAGTCCTATAGGCAAATGATAGGCATATGCACCCTGTGATGTAAGTTGCCAATCCATGTAAATATTTCATAGAAGATTGGATTCAAAAGATATTAAGATATGTTTACAGCAGAAACCATTTATGCTAGTTTGTAATTGATATGTTTCTAGATGTTTTGTAAACCTGTAATATGTTTTTTCCCCTTAAAAAATAAGGTTACATCTGCTGGACAAAAACAGCTTCAAGATTTTGCTTCCCTTGTATACTTCTGTTATGCAGAATCCTGCATAAAACAATGCTGACCTTATGTATACATCTCAAATAAGAGAAATTTATCACTTACTTGAGAAAAAGTTCCTGAAGAGGCTGCTTTACATGATTTTTCCCTGGAACTTTTGGTTAATGTCAATATGTACAATTTATTGTGTATGCTTGTGTAAAAGCATTCTATTTAGTAGAGAGGTAGCAGCAATTTGATATTTCCACCAGTGAGGCGCTTAACCTACTATTATGAAAGAAACTACTGTACTAATGAGATAAGCTGTTAGTGCAAAGCAAACAAATAGGGGACAGTGGCGGAGCTAGGGGTATTGGTCAGAGGGGGCGAGAATGGCCTGTAGGGGCGCTTTCGACACTATCTAAGCGGAGCGCCACCACAGGTTGGCGCGGAGCGTAGAGAAATGTTTTGAGTAAATTTACTCCCTAGATCGCCGGAAATGACCCTTTTCGGGCCTTGCTAATTTGCAGATAAATGAAGAATAAATAGGTTTCATCACCATTTGTGACAACTCGGAAGTTTATATGGGTGTTGAAAGTATATGCGCTTCATCGCAATCCATGTGGTATCTTTGTGAGTGCTCATGTTTTCGAAAAAATAGATCGAAAACCCTGTACAGTTCTTGGAAATAGTTTCGTAGTACAACGGAATTAAGAGCCGATAAATAAAAGACAGCTGTACGTTAGAGCATTTTGTCAGAAAATTACACCAACAAAATGTGACAAATGTCAATAGGTAGATCTATGAGAGCGCAATAAAAAAGTCAATAATCGCGAATAAGTAAAAAGTGGTAAAAAGCTGAAAAGGGCGCCAGCAGACCATTTGAGTCCGTCAGGGGGGGCATCCGCCCCCCCTGACTGTATGGACGCTCCGCCACTGATAGGGGACATGCAGTGTTAGATACGATAGGATAACAGAAGAGTGCATTTGATGTTAGTGCAGTGTAAGCTAGCACAGAGCATATAAGAAAAAACAAACCATCACAAAACCACTCACTCCCAGTAGCACTAAATAATGAAGCTTACAATAAAACAATCACACAGTATACACAAAACAACCAGGGAGAAATGAGAAATGTAAGAAACAATCAACCTAGAATCATCTAGGTGATTGAGTTCATAAGGTACAGTATATGAGATGCTTGTCACTTATTACCTTGATTGGGCAGTGTGGGTTTCAGTTCCTCAGTGGTTGTTTCCATAGCTGAAAAAATGAAATGATAATAATAATAATCATAATAATACATCAATATTATAAAGCGCCAAACAAACTATGAAATAATTCTCGTAGCACTTAACATAACAATAACAATTATAACATATGGTCATTTTCACAATCAGTGGTGTAACTTTCAATATTGGCACTTATTGCTTTGTAACTCAGTGACCAAAACCAGAATTGTTAGATTTTTGGCCATTTGACCATCCTATAAGTGAAGTCTACCTTCGATAGCTTCAAACTTTCTCGTTTTCTTCAGGTGGATTTGGTGGCCATAAATATGCTTAAAATATGCTAGTTCAGTCGTACACTCTCAACTACACTGTTTTGTCAGAGCCTGTACTTTTCGGTGGAAGGTATTTTCCAGTTCTTATTTGGTTGATATTATGAACAAGTGTCCAAGCTAAAATGAAATTGTGTTCTCCAGGTTTCCTTCCTTTCCTTCTCCAAGGACCGGTTGCTAGATTTTGTTGTTTTGGAGGTGACATTTTCCGTTAACAATTGGTACCTAAGTTTGAATGCAACTAAGTTCTTGTTAAAGGCATTGAAGACTCGCCCCAAACCGTGTGCAGCCATCTGAAAAAGTTAACTTCCTGTTGCTTGCAAGTGACGTTCTGTTCGTGTCGCAACAAAATGCAAACTATAATGAAAAGGTGATACATGTACCTTAATTGTTATCTTTAGCTGGACCTGAGATGTTTGGGGACAGATAACACTAGGATAACGTCGAGTGGACAGACATTGCTCAATATCGGGCAGTGGGAGTAACAAATGTAAACTTGAAACCGCTCCATCAAGTTTGATCGTTGGACCATGTCTAGTGTTCAGATGAAAAATTAACGTGTCTCTTATGTTTAATTACACATTGTGAGCGATGTTTATGACTAAAATTTAGTTTTTGCAAATGGCTGCCCGACATGCATTTGCACTTTTTGCGATTTTTTTGTAGTTGTATTCCTAGGCCTACTCAGTTTGCAAGTTTGGGGTAGTAAATTAGTAGCTGTCCCATTGCATTGTAAAGAAACATAATGTGAGGGATGAGAAAGAAGGTAGTGGAAGACGTGAAGGGGAAGTTGGCAGTGATGAATTCGTGCTCATTCATGAATATTAATGAGGTCACAGGATTGAATGTCAAAATCATCAAATTGCAATAACTTGGCAACCAGAAGTCTGAATTCCTTCAAATTTGGTGTGGCACTGCCCTCATTTATACAAGCTGATGCATGTTGTAATTGATATCATGCATATTAATGGAGAGGCGGAACGATAACTTGACAAGGGAATGATTGATCAATAGCATACTTGGTGAGTGGGTGGCCCATAATAAGAAGATGAACCCGATTGAATTTGGTGCTCATTCATGAATATTAATGAGGTCAGAGGGTCAAACATCAAATGGCATTGACTTGTCAAGCATATGTCAGATTTCTTCAAACTTGGTATGGCTAGATTGGCATTAATTCTCTTGCTACAGGCTTTCTAACAAATTTCCCTGTGAATGGGTAAACTAGTATGTATACACATTTAAACCAAAGACTCCATAAGTATTTGAAATTCACACATAACTCTGTGTCCGTCCAATGGTTATGTGTGAAATTAAACAAAGTGTTTCATATTGTCAAGCTACATATGCAATTTAAAGGCAGTTTTTGTGTTTACTTGTAATTTAGCAATGATCTTAACATCTTTTAACACATACAGTATCAAATTCTTTTCTCTTCTTAGTATGTTATAAAGTGAACTTTTAGTAGATAATTTACCATAAATGTCCGTCAATGTCGGATGTTACAAGTTAAACATCAACTACTGTATACAATTCTATAATATCAATTCAGTCAATTAAATGCAGTAATTAAAGGTGAATTCAATGTGCCTGCAATCTTTATATTATATACATTTTCCCTTTTTGCTGTTGAATTCATTGCAATATTTGTGGTGACAGTCAGACACCACTGACTCAGTTCAATGTGTGAATTTATCCAAGTTTGCTGTTCTACCCTTGTAACATATATCTGTAAGTTAAATAGACATAAAAATTAGAAATGGATGAAACTGAATCAAGCAGTTTGCATAATCTTTCT
Source organism: Apostichopus californicus (assembly GCA_020650975.1). Lineage (NCBI taxonomy): Eukaryota > Metazoa > Echinodermata > Holothuroidea > Aspidochirotida > Stichopodidae > Apostichopus > Apostichopus californicus. The sequence goes on from JAIPMN010141612.1 coordinate 35,699, forward strand.
GAACGGGTTTTTGTAAAATTCACACATACTGTAACTCTGTGTCCGTCCAATGGTTATAATCTGCCTGTGGTCTTTGCTATTGTTTCGCAGGTGACATTGATTGTTTACATGAACTGTCCCTTTGTTCGAGCATATTTCTGAAATATTCTGCTAGTGCATACATTTGTGCTGCAGTTGTACGTTACGCAGTTGTACGTTACCTTCTGTAAGTTCTACAGAGCTGTTGAGTACATGTTCACAGGTTTAATTTTGCACCATGTGTTGACCTGTACCAGTATACACATTAAATTGCATGGTTCCCACAATTACCACAGAGGGCTCTACTATTTGGTCCAGGTAAATATCCTACAAAAGTCAGAATATTTGTTTGCAATATGTAGACCTTTGTAACATTTGCAGAGATACAGTAATGAAGTGAAGTGAAATTTTGTTGTATGCACTCGTTGAGTATTTACATGTATTACGTAATATACTGTATTGTAGCGTTAGTTGTTTGCACGTGTGTATTCTTCAGTTCTGTATACGTCGTGTTAATGGCAGCATCGTCCCTGCAGAGCTCCGGGGTTCGCCTCGTTATCCCTAGGCTTTCGTATTTTGTTAATTTCATTTAATCTTGGGTCGTAAATAGCCCAGATTTACATATATCTTTACTATCTGGAGTCCGTGAGGAGATGTGACCCTTCTTAGAGGCTGGATGCCTCAGGTTTTGGATGGTTCGGCTTCTGGCTCGAAGCCACTGGTATCCAAGATGGCGGACCTACTACAGTATATAGCGAGCTGGCTGACGAGAGATGGAGTCTCGATGTTTTCGCGAGCTTCCTTTCCCGCGAGCGTAGAGTCTTCTTCTTCTTTATCGCGAGCGAGTTGACTTCAGTATAGTAAGAGTTTAAGTATAAATATTATTTTTAAATGCCGTACGTACCCTTATTGTTAATTAATTGAATTGTAGTTTTATTGTTGCCCCTTTGGCTAGGTTGTACTTTACCGTACAGAGTACATGATAGGTTGTGTTTTGGACCTTGGTCCTATGGGTTTATAGCGTGTGTTGTGTATCGTGAAACACGTGTGTAGTATTGCGTACTTTAATACTGTGCTGTAACTTACAGTACCAGTTGGGTTTCAGTTTACAGTTGAAAGATTATTTATTGTACCTGTATTTTAGTATTGTACTGCTCGCAGTGTAAAGAGCGTATTTTGTATTTTGAACATGATTGTTACTGTTGTTACTATAGAGTTGTCTCAGAGCTTGTCCTTTAATCTTAGCCATTCTGGACAGCTATAGAGTGACAAGTCTCTTGAGAGTTTGTGGGTTCAGGAGGTGGAAATTCCTGCTGTCTAGTAACAGTTTAGGTGAAAAGGCCTATGTGTTGCAGCTGGCATAGGTTGCCCTGACCATTACGAAGGTGCTAAAATTCCTCGCCTGTTGGCAAACATATTGTATTATTTATGCAGATTATATCATTATGTTCATTTTACATTGTTCTTTATACATTTTATACAGTATTGTACGGGTTCTGTGCATTTTTCATAGATTGAGTATAGCTTTTTCCCCTGAGTCAGGATAGTTTTAATTAGGAGTAAAGAGCCATTAATTATATTAAGCCATTTTATATTGTCATGTGTCATGACTTATTCTTCATTTGTATATTTTCAGAATAGTTCTAGCACAGTTCTAGCAGAATATATCCCAGGTTACTTTGTCATCATGTTTTATTTCAAAATAAAACTAGAAATATGGTCACATCGAGAGACAAATTTAGAATGTCCATTAAAAATACACATTCGCAAGTTAATTTCACTTCCCTGTAGTCATATTTACTTCATTGCTCAAGTTACACACAAGTGCATCAACAGAAACCAGCAAGCTATTAACAGTAGTGAATTCTTGCCAAGTTTTACACAAGTTAGAAGATTCCATGTAACACTGCCACAAGAATCTGCACAACTAACTATGAATTCCATGCAAGCTTTCCTTTTGGCATTAGATATTTATTGGATTTTCAGATGTCTGACCTCTGGTGATCTCAAGGTGTCCAGACTTTGACATTAATTACTGACCTTTACCCTCTATAGAAAACAAAAGGCTATTGGACTCTGTAGGATAGACAGATGAACTTGGCAAGTACAGAGTTAACAAAATGTTTAATTCCGAAGTTATCAAAGGAAACAATCTTTTTAACTTTGCACTAGCTGGTCACTTCAAAGGATGTTGACCTCTACAGAGAAAACTAGGGTTCCAGTACTCAGTAATAGGACCTACATTGCAAGTAAAAGGTTCATCCATGCTTTGCTTTGAAGTTGTTAACTTACACTGTTCCACATAATGTACAGTAGATTATATCCTTCAAAGAATTGTCAGTGTAATAAATTATAAATTCAAAATTAAATACAAATTATGTAAAGTTTCAAATGCACTTTTCACCTAAAATTTTATGAAATATCTTTCATCTTAGATTCACAAAATTCAGGGTGACAACCATGTTTTGTGACTGACAACATTGCATTAGTCATGCAGAGACTTTGAAAATTTCAACATTTGAATAAGACATTAAATTTGCTGAACAGCAAGGAGTAAGGATAAGTCCTTTGAGCTGGCAAGAAGGAGCCTTTGGGCAAGATGGAAAAAAGACTAGATTAAGTCTCTAGAATTTAGTAATCCCCAACAAAACTCTACAGTATGATAGACTCTCTCATCATGAAGGGACTAAATTTATTTTAATTCCCCTTAAAGCTTGAAATGTGTCAGTAACCCCAACTTTTTATAAGGCAAAGACTTGGAAGGCATAAGACCTGTGATCAGTAAATGTTTAAGACATACTAATTTCAATATACTTTTTATCATGATTCTATCGTTCTTCTATGTGTAAAAATATATTTGAAAACATGAAAAAAGGTTGTTTTTGTAGGCTAAAGTTCAAAGGTACCCCTTTTTGGTAAATATTGTCTACCTAGTGTGTGTGTGTGTGTAGGGGGGGGGGGGGTGCAAAAGTTTTTCATTTGAACTTGATGAAGAAAACTAGAATGTCAATGAGCTTTGAGATTCCTTACAACAGTTTGTATGAAGGGTTTGGTTTCTTCCATTTTTTTTCTGTAAGAGATTAGAAACCAACTTTTAAGAAAACAATTTCTAATGGGAACACACAATTACTGTCTCACTAGCTAGGAGGAGAAGTTTTATCAAGGAGTGGCAGTAGTAGCTCTCTGGTATAATCAGCAGTCTAGTAAATTCATGTACCTACTAACTCAAGTGGGTGTTCATTCAGAGTGGCCTTTCATTGTCATGGGACCTATTAAAAATTGATAACCACAACTGATGTCAGTTCTGGACTGAGTACTTGCAATACAATGTCTTTTGGGGTCACAGTAGGTGTAACCACTGTGGTTGTCCATGAAGGAAATCACTTTAGCAATAGTATTAAACAGCAAGTACCTGATACTATGTTTTGATGCATGAAAATCCTACATCATTTTTAAAATGTTATCAGGATTAAAGTTTAAACCTGATTGAATTTTCTGAACATTGTGCTAACACACATATGCAAAGTTTTCAAAGTTCACAAACTATGACTAATGGTCAACTCAAATGCCCTTTGACCTCTGCACAAAACAAGAAGGGCTTAATGTACTCAATAAGGCACATGCACATACCAAATATGAAATATGGAAACATAGGCTGTCAAGTATGGAATTGATTAAAGTTTTAATTAAAAACACAGATAACAAACTAATCATGTCAATGTTTGCTGGTAACAATAATGCAGGCTGATAATGGGTACAAAAATAGATTCTTATATTTGTCTTTCAAAATGGAGAAACATTTCTAATTAAAAATAGGAGAAAATTCTAGAAATTTCTACTTACACCGAACATTAAGATTCACTGTATGTGATATGTTGTCCATACGTTGTGCATTGATTTCATCTTGCATTACGTATCCAGTAAGCTGACAGGTGATATTACTGACGCCTCTCACTGCAGTATATGTAGATGTTATGCTGTAGTCCCTCAGGTCACCATTAGTTATAATGCTAAGAGGAGCTTTCTCTACAAGTAAAGGATCCCACATGAGGCTTAAGTTATTCACAGATCGAGCTCCAGTAGCAGAACAGGTTAGATCATACGATGTTCCAGCAATGACATCCAGTACATCTACATCTTGTGATTCATACCAGACAGATGGCTTAACAAGCACTGAAGAAAATAACACAGAAATCAAAATATAATGAGTTTTGAAGTAAACATCAGCTTGTGCTGCTTACTACAGATAAATGTTTGTGTGAGATTGAAAAGTATAAAGTCGGACGTACATTTCGGACAGTTTGTTGTTCCATATATCTCAATGGCTATATAGGAGATTACTTTTCATTTCGGTTTTATGGAACATCTGCCTTGTACAATTCTTCAATCCTTGTCCATCCAAATAAAATACAAAAATACTGAAAAAAAATCCCTGTGACGGACGTACCCATAGAAAGTGACTTTTTCAGATCTTATTTTTCTTTTGCAAATTCCTGTGAATAGGATGGGATACAATTAAAAACTACTATAAGAAGACACTTAACTACACATATCAGTAACAAGCCGTTGAAACCTTTATCACTTCCCTGCAATATTTTCAAAATTCCTTTGTCACGGACATACATTTGTGAAATTATATAGTTAATCAGGATTGTTATGAACGCAGAATTCTATGTCCTGGACGCAAAGTGTCATTTAGCGACTGCGTCCATGGGACGCAAGTATTTCTGCGGCAAAATCAGAACTACTAAATCACAACTACTGTATGACAGTTCTTCAAAACTTTGCAATCGAAATATTCACTGATACTCCACACTGTGATTTTGAAAGGAATCCCCTCGCTGTCTGTATCTAAGAGATTTCAGACATGTTTGCTTCCACAGGCTACAGTGTACGTATGTATTGTTTGTGTGTATGTACAGTAAACAGGCCACACATGGGCAAGCTGATGTTCTTTAAGCACAGAACTTTATCAACTAGAAGAGCCAATTTTTTACAGGGTAAAATCCAGTATCTTTGTTTGACTTGTATGTGAATATGTGAGTAAATGGGTCCATGGAGATGAATTAGTGCATGAGTGGGCCAGGTTGTGGTTTACGATAAACTTGTTTTCTCACTTGGTTATTGTATATGATAAATCTACTTGCAAATCTTGTAACCGAGTTGTTTTGCAACTCTAAGAGTTCCACCGTTGCTTCATTATGGCTATTAAGAGAACACTCACAGATTTCTTTAGCAAAAACAAAAAGAATCTTTCAAGAGTAACTCAGAAGGCGAAATAAGTGAAAATAAGATGGAAAACTTAAATGCTGTAAGATCTGCAGGAGAACAACAAGGGGAGAGTTGTAGCACTTCTGTATCAGAGAACTTGCAGAACTTTGCTGCCACTGAGACAAGTGGACCTTCCACTTCAAAGACTCTAGCTGCAGCTCCCACACTAAGAAAGTGTGATTGTTTTTGTGAGAAATGGTGCAAAAAATTTCCATGGCTTGAGCGCACCATAAATTCTAGCGGAAAAGGTGTTTCCTCTTGCAAACTTTGTTGAGATGGTCAGAAAACAAATACCCTTGCTAAAGGTTGCAATGGTCAGTTTCAGTACTCTACTTTCACCAGACACCTGATAAGTAAGGAACACCTCGTGATCTTCAGTAGCACAGAGAAAGCAAAAGCAAAAATACCAGATCTGTATTTGAGCAGCAAGAAGGAAATCAGTTGGAGAGACAGAACTTAATGGAAGCAGAAATGAGTACTATGTTGTTCCTAATGAAAAACAGTTTGCCACTTTATAATTTCAATGAAGCTATTGAATTGCAGGTACATATATTTTTCTCTGAAGGCTTTTGAGTCTTTTGTTCTTCCTTGGGCGTGTGTGCATGTGTGTGTGTTTGTACCTTTTCTTACTCTTACTAAATTTACGTATCATGATAAGTTTTAAACTATTTCTTAAAAGTGCTAAGTTTTGTTTCTAATGATATAAGTAACATCATAGTTGGGAGTCTGACCTCCCTATATGACCGTTATTGCAAAATTTTGACAAGAGCTCTGTGACCCGAAAGTGCTTGTTACAGAAACTCCACGAAAATAGACGTCCAAGTCTGTGAATGGTTCTCTCAACGTTATGTCACTAAATATGCATGCATATTCAAAATCGTTCCAATTTAAGCAAGGATACTTGTAACCAAATATGTATACTCTACATCGAACTACGTCAAAAATGCAAGCCATGTCATGAATTATTAATTAACACCGTACTTCGTGCCTCTGTCAAAAATGTTGGAGACGGATCGCGGTAATTTTTGGGATTTTTGGAACTGTGACACTTGCGTATTAGTACATATAATCTAGTAAATTGTATCTTTCTATGTAGGGAACGGATGATTATACATGATCAGAAAGTTTCATTCTTGTTCATGAAGTAGAAAATATTGAAATCGAACTTTGTTTTTACATCGATTTTTGCATCATGCAAGTGTATACATCCCAGTGAAGTGCCTAGGCTACTACTACTACTTGTTGTGTCGTTGTGTCTGTGTTAACCATTAGCTGTGTCTTTAATCTTATATCGACGCAATAACAAAACTTTTATGATGACAAACTCAAGTATATCGTACTTCATGTCAATAGCTGGCAGTTAAACTTCACATCTCATGTAACTATGACTAGGCCTAAGTAGTATAACTACTTAGTAAGTTTGGCCAGAACTAGCCTAGTGCAGATTACTAAAAGCACTAGACTTAGTAATACTATAGCCTATAGGCTAACACAGTATACCCATTTTCGTAGTTCTTGTGCCGGTATTAATAGTATTTGGCCTACTATATTTTGTGAGCTAGAGGCCAATTAGTCCTAAAGAGTGTTCTGCCCCAAATTTCCAAGATATTCAGCAGAAAGTGAGGGGTGGGTACTAGTACCAGGGGTTGGGGTAAAGTACAGAACTGTTACCCAGTTGTGCTACTACAGTACTAGTAGTAGTACTAATACAAAGTACAGTAAGCTTATCGATGAATATGTCAGATTTTTAGTATAAAGGAACTTGACTAGGCAAAGATTTTGTTGGCAACTTCTGTTCCATTGTATGTTGTGTNGCCCCCCCCCCCCCCCCAAAATAAAATATTGTGGTCATTACATTTCTGAGGAACTATGACTACAGTACACATGTATGACAAAAAAAATGCAGTGGGATGATTTGGGCTTTTCCTTGATCAAATCCTTATAAGTGCATCAATTTTTAATATGAGCCCTCCATGCTTCTAGAAGTTCAGTAGTAACAAGTAGTACCAGGCCTAGTAATCATATGGTGGATTATTTGCAAGGTTGGAGAAATTCTCATTATTCACTGGGGCTAGGGCCAGCTATTTTTAACAGTATCAATAAAAGGATGTGGTGTTTAATTAGCCTTAAAATGATTGTATGCTATTTCTTTATCAATTGAAAAGACAGATCAGTACCAGAATATGTTACCGAAATAACTCTAGTACCAAACACAACACTTTCTGCCAGTGTGGCTGAAACAGTTGATCCCAATGTATGGGAAGATTGTTCAGATGACTCATCTTGTTATTCTGATGAGGACATTTACCGGCATGAAGAAGTTAATCTTGTTGAGCATGAAATGTTTGATGATGAAGAATTTGGTTGAAGTTGATTGTAGTCATGATCATTTACTTTTTTTTTTCTTTGCCAACAGATTTTTATGGTAGCGGTAATTTGCATCCCCTGTTCTACAGTTTCTCCATTGCAGTTTCCATACATCTCTGCCTATATTTGAAAAGACAGATTGATTGATCAGATTATTCCATTCTTTGTGACAATAATACCAGTTTTTCTAAAGAAGTGAATCCAACCTACTGTATGAGTATACATTCTTCTGCTAAGACTGCTATGCTTTATCACTCAGTCAACGCAATGCTGTAGATTTGCAGAGTCAGGAGTCAGCCATCCATGTAATTTGAATCAAAATTAGATTTACAGTAATGTGCCTTTAACTTACACCCTAGCAATAAACAGGCGAGATGGTACAGTATAATATGTGATGCTGGATGCCATGTTGGAACTGTGTAAGTATTTGGAAGATTTTACCTGACATCTGTTATGTACAGGAATGTTTTCCTACCATTGTAAGGTTAATATTCCTACTGCACATGAGTTGGCCCTGCTTATTTGAGACTGTGTTGCTAAAATTGAGGCAATTTTTTTTTATTCAGGGAGGGGGCGGTGGGGTTGGTTGGTTATAAGGTCAATTCCGTGATAAGGTCAACATCATACCAAAAAATTTAAAATCATTGTACATTAAAATTGTATAAGTTTCCAATAAATAGAATACTTGTAGTTACTAAAAATATTTTTTTCACCCTCAAAAAATCATTTGTTTGATTATGGGGTCGGTAATAACAAATGGTTCCTGTAGTAACTAAATTATGGAAAATACAGTGAAATTTCATTTTGTGCAGATTTGTACAGAGTAATCATAGGTATCATCAGTTTTTTGGACTAATAATATTTGCTATAGCATAGTGCTCACTTAAAAGCTTCAATTTTTTTTCGACATCAAGGCATTAGACAACAGTGGTGAATTGAAAACACCCTCGATTTACTGTCACGCGAG
>JAIPMN010141742.1:0-18379 GCA_020650975.1 Apostichopus californicus
ATATATAATATAACGAAAATCCACGTTTACTCCAAAAGAAAATATTATTAGAGAAAACCAGAGAAATAAGATATGACTCATAATTGACAAATAAGGAGTAAGTTTTAGAGTTGCATTGATGGAATTAAACCCATGGTTTATTTGGTTTTAATTCCATCAATGCAACTTACACTTATCTAGCGTCATACTTTCAGTGTGTTACACTTTGTACTTTTCATTCGACTGCCAAGTATCGCTGACGAAAGTCCCAGGGGGACCAAAAATTCCAATATATTTTCTAAAACTTACTCCTATATCTATATTTGAATTATCAGTTAACTTCTTCCTTGAGTGGAGTCCATTTGCACCTGATCGTATCGGTTACATTATGGATTTTCGAACAGGTGAATGGTTGGTGAGTATTCTAAACAGTCTCCTGAAGTCTTTGGTTCCTTACCACTGGGAATAGCTGCATCATGCAAATAATGGTGGAATACTTGTCTATCAAATAACTATTTAGAGTTCTAAAATCAGTCAGAAATTAACAAATCAAAATTGTTTTCATATCCAATGTTAGATGAACGACATGTTTATTTTACTGATAGAAATTTAAATTGTACGATGGAAGTGAATTGAATTATATTTTCAGTGTACCTCAAGTCCACCTGATTGCATTGGGTATGGACAGTTTCCTGATAGGGACTCTGCAAGAATCATTATCAGTGGTAAAAATGTGTATATGCAAAATGTGTAACAACATGTATGTCGTTCAACAATACCAGTGCTCATGCACAACTGATTCATCTCTGATACGTTTAGAGCAATCCACCAATCATGAACATATTAATATTGCATCTGTAACTTTAATGAATTGACTATCACATTTGATGACAGTTAAAACTAACGAAATAAAGGATGATAACTGAGCACTGATCTCATAATCACCTAGAATACAATAAGTTAATCATATGCTATAATGTTAAAGTATTTAATTTGTGAGTGATCAAGTACTTTATCATTTTTCTTTAAAAGCAGCAAAATGGTATCCCTTTGACCATTTCAGGGTACAGACAAGTGGTAAGTTTTACAATAACGTTACTGTGAAATGGTACCATTTCATACCAATCTATTTAAACTAGCGGCTTTACCGCTCGAATTCAAACGAATTATTGATAACACTTTATTGATTAAAAAAAAGCATTAAAATCACCCAGTGTCATGTTTTAAGAACGTACCTTCTACACGTGAAAGCATCAATGTGTTAGTCCAAATTCACAATATTATAACAAAACTGATAATGAAAATTGTGGTACAATCTCCCATATAATAACCTGAACACTGTTTGAACTCTTAAATGATTGGATTCGTTATATGAACTTGTTCAATTTTATTGCTAAGCTGTTTTTTTGTGATTTATAGCTTAATAACTTGCGAATGGCTTTTTGGCTTGCTATCTCGAATTTAACAGACTTGTTAGGCAAATAAACAAAGAAGTATAACCTAACCTATCACAGAACTTAGCATTTTGCGGATGATAGAGTTTACTTGTCTTTTAAACTTAATGGTATATCGATGTACATTCAACACGTGACAGTTACAACGACATCAACATATAATTTGAACTTTGATGTGAAAAACATCTTATTAGATCTGGAAATAGAATGTAGCATCTTACCCATATGGTGAATGGAAGGCAAACCCTGCAGGCTATATGGACAATCAAATGTACTTCAGAGGACATCTCCATGTCAATATTTATCATACGAGTAATATAAGGAAGCTTTTCCATACGGTAATTTGTTTTGTGTCTCTTCTATTTTATTTCAGGTGGAAATATTCCGGCAAACATTCAGGTAGGCTTCAAGTACATCGTATTTTGCGTTTTACATTTAATCAAATGCAAATAATTAACCGTGGAAAGAAATTAAATGGGAATGAGAGGGCCCAAGAACGTATAATATATCCAAACTCAAGATTAATTGCTAAGCGATGCAAAATGTTTCTGCTGACGAATATATGTTATTTTCTACAGAGAATTCGAAAGACAAAAGAACCGTACGGCATCGGAAGGGACGTGATGCGCCGATACTACACCAAGGATGCTAGCAGGATAGTGTCAAAAGCCACTGCAAAAGACCTTGCTCATTTCACGTTTAATCCAACCATTTACGTGCTGGTTTATCCCAACATAAACTAGTACTGAATTCACTATCATATTAAAATAATAAAAAAATAAAGATTTAAGTACACAATGATAACAATTTAAATATTTCAAGAAAATCAATTATTGCAATACATTGCGCTCTAATTGTTGTTTTAGTAAATAATCAAGAAAATTATGCAGCTCGACTTGTTTCAATTTACGTTCCTTTTGCTTTCCTATGTTTACGTGACCCAGACTGTCAGACATTTTTGAACTAACTGACTTTAAATACTTTAGTATCCATTGTCAAACATAACTGTTTTGTTTATTTGAGTCTGGAAAAAAGACTGGAAAGAACTTAAATTTAATTTAATTAACAAAAAAATCATAATAATGCAGAAAACATGTACATTTGTAAAAACCTCGTCGCTTGTTGTTTTTATACTTTGTAAGATTCACCATTACACAGTTTCAATATCAAGACTTGTTGGTCTTCTTTCATTGTCACAATCATTAATGTTTTCGACGATCAAATAAGTCACTATTTGAATTTTTCCAAAATGTTTAAATACAAAATTAAAATATCGTGTGTTGTCGTTTACTGAATGTTGCGGTTAAAGTATAATTGGCTACGGATAACATGTCTTTGTTTTGCAGTCAACACTAATAACTTCAGTTATATACTACATACTCATGTTCAAGTAAATGACCTTCAAGGGGTGAAAAGTAATACTATTACTGCATTTTATAATAACCTTAGTGCTGCATTGTATAGTGGCTTCCTTTTTGTAATTAAAAAGTTTCTTAAAAATGAAATTAACAAAGATGTGATTAAAAAGGGTTCTGCTTTTGTGAACTTAAGTAGTAAAAGTATAATTTGAAATATTTAACCTTTTATTGTTACTGTTTCTGCTGTTTGCTATTAAAATACATCATTGTGGGTATGCTATGTATATTGTACACAGTGGCGTATTATGCCAACGAAAGTCATACCTTAGTCTTGCTTACCTTAACTTGTAAAAGAACGTTCAAGAAGAAGCGATAAAAACATACTGAATATGTCATCAATGTCCGAGATTCTATTTGCAAATTTTATCTTTCATGTAAGAAGATGGATGTCTGAAGTCTAACACTACCGTCAAATTCAGCTTGTAGAAAGTTTAGCACACCACATGAATTTAGTTTTTAAGATTCTTTTTCGATAACATTTATAAAGAAAGGTGGAGATGTAGATGTTTCTGACATCAAATTTTCTAGTTTGTATCATATTAATTAGAAATTAATTAATTGATATATGTTAAAACATTTCAATGGTAACAATTTACAATCAAAGTCATTGATTAACGCCCCCTCCCCCCTCCCCCAAAAAAAGACATCAGTAAAAAAACAAATTTCGTTTTTTATGTTATTGACCGGTGGTTGAAAAAGAGTTGCCAATACGTTGCCTGTGTGAATAATGACACAAATGTGTACGTACGAAAATGTATTGTATATTTGATAATGCTTAAATAAATTGTTATAATCAGAATGCATTCAACGTGTTTCTTTTATCAATGTAACAAAATTTCATATTACTACAAAAATGCTTAATATGCCAAAATGTAGTTATGCAACTCCCCTTTAAGCATTCCTTTGGCAAGTGCTTTCTTCTAAAGTAATGTGATGTTTTGAGAAACGCGCATAGAATGTTTCACCTCATTAACATCTCAAATGTGGACTGATATAATACGAGGTACTAAACTGAACAATATCCTTTTAAATATTTAATATTGACCATGATTCAGCGTTGTTACCTCAAGTCATGAAACCTTATGATATATCCTGGATCTTTAGGAGAGTAATATTGAGTATGCACTTTAATCTGCCTCGAATTAACATAACGTAGACAAAGGTTGATTTTTAATGGCTCTACACTAGTCATTATACCCCACAAAAAAGCCAATGCTTTGCCCAGAAGTATGTAATATTTCGTGAATGAGATTAGCATATCAAGTGGTTCGCCTCTTCTCCACTAAACTCAAAGTCCTTGATACTCGACGTGTAGTTTCATATGTGACGTCATTCCCTTTCTCTTGAGTATTTCCCTTCTTCGGTACGTAAAGATCAAGTAGAGTGCTGGGTAGGGTAGGGTGGGGTGTGGTGGGGGTGGTCTGAAATTGTTAACTGGTTAATGCATGTTACGTGTTAACCTAACGCTTTCCGCGCCTCGGTTTGTGGATTTGCACTATGTATTAATCTACATTACATTACGCTTCGTTAGGTTAAACAAAACAAAACTAGAGAACAAATTGAACAGCTTTGGTATTATGTATGTTCAGCTAGCACAAACTATCAGACACGGAGATTGTACTTTTGATTTCTTTACGTCGAGTCACTTCCTATACCATCTTCTATCATACAGAAAACAAAAATATATGAAAAGCGACCTTTTTGGCTACAATGTGAGGTGTCAGTTGCAGCCCGAGGTAAGAGAAGCAGAGCGCCAAAAAAAAATGGCAGTATAATCTTGGTGTACATTACGTACCGTCTTCCATTGTTGTTTATATTCTGTCGAATTTTATTGTTTTATTGGCAATGCCTTTATGGCTATCTACAGGTATAAAATCATTGATCGCGTGTTGCTGTATTTGTTTAAAATTTTCACATTTATTAACTGACTATATATTTAAGAAAACGCTGATCACCCGTCATTGGAAAGCTTTGCAGCCAACAAGTTATATGTCGGGATTTGTTTTACACTCTTGGAATTTCACTGTAGACTACAGACCGTTTAGTTGTTAGGTCCAAGGAAACATTCACGAACATTCACGAACGAGGTTCATTCTATACAATGGTTAGGACGAATTTTCGCTTCGAATATGTGACTGAAACTTGAAACAAAAGAAATTTACATCACAGATTCAGTGTTTGGACTTGCTAACGACTTGGCATGATACCCCTTACGGTTAGTGTAGTAGACTAATATAGTTCTTGTTCTTCGTTCCGCACTTTACATACTCCGCCTAAAGTCTCTTTATACTGTAAAATAGCTGTATGGCTCAAAAACCACATTGTTATCGGAGATGTTATGGATATTGTATCGATTAATATTTGTTATATCTGCCGATTTTGACATAAACAACTACCCAAATGATGTACATAATACTCAGTTAAACAAAGAATCAGTTAAATAAATTAGTTAAAGAATTCAGTTAAAGAATATGCTGTTGAAATGTTGTGTTTATAATTCTGTTGCAGGCTGATTTTCTAGTATAATGGTACATTCTAAGGCAGTACACCCGTATAATGTTTATGTCAGTGTTGCCGCACTGTATGTCAGAGTGTGAGGCAGCATTTATCGTAAACTATATATGATAGATTAATGTTTGGAAAGTTCTTTGATGGATATTGTTGGCAAAAATGATACCCATAGTCATCGTGCAATCGTTAACTTTAACTTATTTTGTGATGTATTCATATGTAATATAAATAATAGATTGCGGTTGTCCAACATGCAATTTTAGCCTAATTGTTGTTTATTTGAGACATTTATATTAAATCAGTCTCATGGCATCGAAACATGGCAAGACCATTTTTGTCTGAACTAGATTACAAACTAACATCTAAATCGGGCATGAGTTCTTGTGTATACTACTGTTCTGTTTCTAATGGTGACAGGACAAAATCCCCCCGGACAAGATCCCCCCGGACAAACCCCCCCCCCCAAGGGCAAAATCCCCTAGGACAATATCCCCGAGCCAAAATCCCCCTGGACAAAATCCACTTGGACATAATCCCCCCAAGCCAAAATCCCCCAGGACAAAATCCCCCCAAGCTATAAAAAATCCCATCAATTCTGACAGTTACCCTGACAGTTACCCCCACCGGTACCCACTGGCGAGTACATTGACACTTACCCTCAGAGTTAACCTCGCCTCACAGTTAAACTTGCCCCCTCAGCAGTACCATTGACGGTACCCTGACTAGTACACTGGCAGGTACCCTAAAGGTTACCATGAATGGTCCTCTGACCCGTACCCTGACCATTACCATGACTGATACCCTCTCCGGTACCCTCTACTGAACCCTCTGGTACCCTCTCCGGTACCCTCTCCGATACCCTCTCCGGTACCCTCCCCGGTACCCTCTCAGGTACCCTCTCCGGTACCCCGACCGGTACCCCGACCGGTACCCGACTGGTTCCCAGACCGGTACCCCGACCGGTACCCCGACCGGTACCCTGACTAGTATACCCACTGGTACCACACCGGTACACCCACCGGTACCCCCACCGGTACCTCCACCAGTTCCACCCACCGGTACCCCCACTGGTACTCTCAGTGGTACTCTCAGTGGTTCCCGGACCAGTACCCTGCCCAGTACCCCGACCATACCCCGACCGGTACCCTAATAGTTAGCCTGACAGTTACCCTGACAGTTACCCCCACCGGTATTCGACCGGTGCCCCGTCTGGTACCCTCACAGGTACCCTAACATGAGCCTTCACAGTTACGCTCGCCAGTACCCTCACTGGTACCCTGACCAGTCCCCTGACCGGTGCCCTGACCGGTACCCTAACCAGTGCAATGACCCATGCATTGACTCTCACCTGGGCCATCCCTGGTTGTTGCATTGTTGCACTAACATTTCGAGCCCGTAACCACTCCAGTCGGTTCCATTATTAAACGAAGCCATATACGAACGCGCTGAAATAAATTTGTCAAAAGGGTACTTCTGCAAATTATAATGATTGCGGGCACAAACGGTGTTGTATTTCAGTATCTGTAATAACAGCCGTTACAAGCAACTGTTTGAGTTAACGTATGGATTTTTACAGGCAATGCAAACTTTCCTGATACATCATAGATCACCAAGCCGTAGATGACCATACTATGAACGAAATGATTGCAGCTCTTCATTACCGTGAATCAGAACTTTATAATACAGCCACACAAAAATATACAAGCTTTGACATAACCCCGGCCGCATTACATTATTAGGATTTTTCTTTTCAATTCAATCAATATAATTTGATCTGCAGATTTCTCATGTTCATATTTAAATTTGATTGTTCTAAAACACTCGAGGGCCTTTGAAGAATTGGCGAAGGAAAAAACAAACCTGATTGGAGTGTCGTAGACGTGTTTCTGATGGTGTGGTGAAGGGTGGGGAATTTACCGATACGGCAGATAAATGTCTGCAAGCAGCAGTTTCAGGTACTTATTGGTCCTCGTAGTGATTTTTAAGCACAAACTTACACTTTAGATAGAAGAATTACTCTTAAATGATTTAAAAGTATCACTGGGACGTGATAGACATTATAAGACAAAGGCCTCTAGAAGTTGAAGAATTTTCAGATAAGCCGTATCATTACTTTTTCGTAGAAATTTCCAAGCACGCAACGTGCATTTGGAAAAGAAGGAGATAAGCTTGTTCAGTACTCGTGGCTGTTGTATAACCACATATGTGTTTGGGTGATTGGGGGAGTATTTGAAAAGTATTTGCAACATCGAACGATGAAAATTGGCGGATCCATGTCAGAGCAGAATGTAGTACCGAGAAGCTTAAGCTTCGCAGAACTTTCCGATTGTAAACAATAGATTAGCCTTCATGAGAACATTATTCGTATTGGAGCTGGACAGCGCGATGTATAAACAACGAAGAGTCTGCTGTTCAAACTTATCTCGTGTTACACAAACATTACCGATGTACTACATATGTGACGGCTCAACGGTTTTCTAAACATATATAATTTGTAAGAAATTTTACCGAAAGTTAAGGAAGAAATGTTTCTGTATTCGAACTCGGTTTTTGTTATAATTACTATAGGAACTGTATGGAGAGTAGGTTATATCGCTATCTGCATTTGCGAAGATGACGTCAAGTTCTCTACTGATTAAAGTTTATTTAAAATATCCATCATAACTTGATTACATTCTGTGTTATTATAAGTATAATTATGATCCTGTTCTATGTTGCCAAAATTGCGGGTATTCCCCAATGTTGATATCGATGTACAGTGATATTTGAGGAATACGTGCAGGAAATACAAAAACAAAAATCCTGTTCGGACATCATTCGATTGAAAGTTGAAAAGTTGGCTGCTGTCAGTCAAAGATGAGAGATGCTTATCAATCAAAGTGGCTGGATATATTTTTTCTCTCACCCCTCCCCCCCCCCCCTCCATCCCCTTTCACTTCACGTTTGACACGGTCTCCCACAAAGTGAATTTAAACAGAAAGAAAAGCAAAGGGAAACTAATCTCCAAATATTTATATATATATATAATATTTATATATATTGCATTGCATAAGTTGCCTTAAATTGCAATTTTCCCTCTTTCCCCTTTACCACTAGCCTTAAAGTGCAAACTACTTGGGGTAACATTTCGAGACGTGCATACTGCCTGTTTTATTGCACTCAGTTTGACCAATTTCAGCTTGAGTGAAGAGTTATCTTTCAGGACCCAAGAATTGTCAACTGGATAATCAAGTTAAATGTGAAGTAAAGGCTTTACATTCTGCTATTTGTGTTATTCAAGTGCTGTTTACATTCGTTGACTGTGCAAATATCACAGTGGGATCTGTGGTCGAAGTAGGTGCATAGCAGACATTTTGTGAACGATCGGTAGCAGAGAGCGTGAATGATACATCAAACGATGCATACATTTGAACCATTGTCTGTGGATTTTTTTCAATATTGGGTGTGCCTCTCTATCTCGAGTGGGTGGGTGTATTTAATTCGCCGATTATCAACAATCCTAACTCAGGAGACATCCCTGTTAAAAGAATAACACAGGAAAGAGTCAGTATAGCTATAAATATTCAACTGTCGGAGGGCTGAGACCTTTTGGGGTCTTTGCAGCAACTTTTCGGGTCGGTCGGCTGGCACCTAGTTTTCCGGATCTAAAGAGTATAGGATTGCAATTGCCGTCCATGCTCGGGAACCCCGTGGGAGCTACTTCCCTGCTTTTAGGCTGAGTCATCAATGGAGTAGAGTAGTTCATGGATTTGGTTTCGTTATTGAAACACAGACACACTAAAACATTTGATGCTCACCGTAATTTTTAAGTTGAAATGAAAAGTTTCTCTGTCAAACGCAACATTAGCGTTCTCATATTTTACAAACATATTTGTAAAATTATTTATTTAAGGGCTACCAGACAAATCCTTTAAAAGAGTTGGCTATTGCCCCGAAATATACATTAGCGTGAGGGGTTATCGAACGCTCAGAGGGGGTAAAGGTACTCTCGCATGTAAACAAGTTGTTGTGATCAAGCTACTTGTGTTTACCGTTACTCCCTTTACAACACTGGTAAGGTAAGATGGTAGAGTTCGATGGAATAAAGTTCCACAAATGTAAACACTTATAAACATCATTGAACGTTTTATCTCTGGCTGTTCAATAAAGATAGTGTAAGTAAATTTGAATTAACGATCGAGATGTAATAAATCGTGCAAACTTATCATATTTTACAATCTTTTTATATAACAGGTATCTTGTAATATCTGTAATGACCGATTATAAAAATACTGCCAGTAAGAACCGGCTGTACTTTATGATCCCATTTCGAAAATTCAAGTACACCGTTTATTGTACACTAAAAATACTTACAGGTCTGAAAGCGTACACGTACTGGTTGACATTCGGTATTGCATGCCTTTGAACATAATAATGAACATATTTTGACGATATTTCTAAAGGTTAAATATTATATTCCATACATTAAAGTACTCCATACCTTTTCATTTAGTCAAAAAAACATGCACTTGGGCTAAATTATCGACCATACCTACTTAGAATACTGACAGTGATTTTGTTGTTATCGTATACACATGTTGCACATAATCATATATAAATATAAGAAAGCTGAACTGGAAACATGGCAACACAAAAAGTTAATATACTAATACCACCACCCGATACTCAAAGCTAGTACAGTAACTACTGTTCATGTTTCAAAACCGTACATCAGTGCCACCTGTAACACACGTTACCGTGTTGCGAACACAGCGCAGTAGATACCAATACACGGTTGTGGAACATGAACAGTGGTTACTGTACTAGCTATGAGTATCGGGTGATGGAATTAGAATATTAACTTTTTAGATAAATAGATAGTGGGAACTATATATGGACAAAAATGCTCCCTCTGATACATGTGTATTTCCCCGGTTCCTATAAGCATCACTAGATGAAACCTGAATAATGCATTGAGCAATGTCTATGGTTACTTGTTACCACCCTCTAATTGTGCATTAACACAACCTTGTCACTAAATTTTCATTCATAGTTCTCATTACACCCAACTATTGAAATATGCACATTAGTTGCCACATTTTTCTTAGGTTTATATATATTTTTTGGCAAATATTGCAACAGTAATGATTGAAATATTACTCTACAACACTTTTATTTTCGCTATTGTTGAACTATATAGGCTTATGATAACTCAATAATTGTATCCCTAAATAAAGGCTTAAGCCAACTGACATTGGAATGAAGGCTAATATAGTAACAGTTTGTTTGTAGTGTCAGTAGCATGTTGTACTCGACGGATGAATGGTTAATGATAATTCTGGCCGTCGCGGGATTAAAGACATGACGCAAGTCGGACACCTTTCTCGTAGATAAAAATGCATGCATGTTGTATGGTTCTGATTGACATGGGCGTTTTGATAAAGTACGATGGCAATTGCTTTACATGTACAGTATATATTTTACAGTACACTGATTTGTGAAGAATAAACTATATGGTAACACATATGTATTCCTTCACAGCTCTCTGATGACTGTTCATGATAATGGAAAACCTTAGGTCAAAGTTTGAAACATTAGAAGTGGATTCATCTGATGAACAAGCCAGTGGATATGAAGAACCGTCACTATCATCATCTGCTCAAGCTGCCCAAGATTATGTGACGTCATCACAGTCAACTGAAAGACCCAATTTTGTTGTTAGAACTGATAATGTGACGCCAACAGTTACAGAGGAGCAAGGTGTGTTTCATATAATGTCAGTTATATCTGTAACTTTTAGTTTACCTGCTTTACATTGAAGTATGTGAGAATTGTTGTGATTTCTTTATTATAAAATTAATGTCATATAACAATTGTTCTTTTTAATTCAGCCTTATTTCTTAAATACTTTCACAACGTATGAAAATGCATTCGTTACCTACACACCCAATATTAAATTATTGTTAATTATTGCATTTTCACTTTCTCTATAAACTCACCTTGGGCTGTAAATCAAGCCTCATACCTAGAACTTTAACACACGTCTTTTTCGGATCTTCGTTTTTGCAAGAATGTACACACATTACGTAATTAAATGTAACTTTCCTTCGTTTATTCGACTTTTATATTTCTTCACAGACAAAAAGTATATTTTAATAAATGCCTTGAAAAAGAGATATAGGATACAATACGACGCTATCCAACCAATACCGTACATTAAAGAGAGACTATATTGTGTAGATAAGATATTTGTAGAAGGAGGTACAGAGTTCTATTCTGTTAAGAAAACAGCAGATGAAGATGGTGAATGGGTACGTGTGAATTCATACAGAGATATCTTCACAGACTCCCGAATTAAATCCACCCGTCGTATCATAGAAGCAGGGGCCGGCTATGGCAAGTCAACTGTAACTCTACAGCTTGCATATGATTGGTGCAACGATGTAGAAAGCTCACCTCTGAAAGACGTAGAAATTCTGATTCTTCTCCGGTTAAGGCAGCTTGGAAATGTCAAATCTATCTACAAAGCAATCAAACTTTTCTTGTTAGCAGACGAACCGAGAATCAAATCCAGTGATATTAAAAATATCATTGAAAGCTGTTCTTCTTTTGAGGTACTTCTGGATGGATATGACGAGTATCCTGATAAGGACAAAAGTACAGGAAGTGACGTAGACCGAATTGTTACAAACGATCTGTTTGAGGATTTTGACGCATCCTTAACAACCAGATATCTTCCAAAGGACTATGATAGATATAATACTAAGCGAGTGAGATTAGTTGGATTTGACGAGAAAGCACGTGATCAGTACATTCGTAAGGCTATTGCTGGAGATGACGAAGATATTGTTGAGGAAATTAAGCGCGCTTTGAAAGCTAACCCGATACTTGACGACTTATGTCAGGTTCCTATCTTCTTTGTTATGTTTGCTCACATGACTCACGAAAAGGAATATTTTCAAACATTCAAATCGGTTACAGAATTCTTACGCCACATGATCAATTGTTTCCATGATCACATGAGAATGAAATCCATGGATAAGAATACAAAGAAGCACATGAGTGTGTATGAAATTGAGCATACTGAACTGAGTAATGTAGCTTTTGAGGGCCTCAATAACGAAAACCAACAACTCTCATGGGTTAGGGAGAAACTCTGTAAACGACTTGGTCAAGGGTTTTATGATCACTATATCTTAGTTGGTATATTGGTAGAGGAAGAAGTAGCTGACGTCACAAATGAAATGACTCCAGCTAACCACATTCGGACGAAGACCGAAGCAAGGTTCTATCACAAGCTGTTCTGTGAATATTTTGCATCTTTTGCATTGGTAGATAAGGTTGCTGCTGCTAGAAATGCAACTGAAGTGAAGACAATTCTTGATAAAATAGATCCATTCGATCTTCAATACCTTTTTCGATTCAGCTGTGGGATTGACGCTACAGTTGGGAGCAAGATAATAGAATACTTGAAGGGAAGGAAAGACGGTGATAAGTTTGCAATACTCTGCATCCTGGAACAAGCTGGAGAGATAGATGATGGCATCAAGACATGTGTCAGAGAGATCTGCTCGATGGTGGTTCGTCTCCTAAATAGCGACAGCAAGCTGCTTCAAAGATCTTCTATTCAGCTCTTGGATATTGCGTCTAAATGTAATGTAAGTAAGACTTTCTCTGTGTATACATTTAATCAATTACGCTATAAACTGCAGGAATGAGTGCGATACCGGTGTTTGTGTTTTAATTGCTTTTATAGCTCATTTAAACTGAATGGAATATTCCACAAAAACTGAAAATAATTCTTTTAGCTTTTTGAGGCAAAAAAGGAACAAACATTTATTCGACTTTCAAGTTAATCGGTAACATACGATATACATGTATACAAACTGTACAAAGTTATTTGTGATAAGCTCACACTAATCCGACCAATTCCCCATCCCCTGTATTTCATGATATGATTTATGGTAATTGTGTATGAGATTACGAAAATAGGAACACTGTCAGTAATATATGTCACAACCTGAGGATTTTCAACATGTGATTTCGTAAAACTCATTGCATGTAGTACCATCACTTACCTTTACCATTTTAGTCATATTTTTGTAATGACTTGAATGCCTAGCGTAATGAAACTAATTTAAATATTTATTATATCACAATCAGTTGCAGCTCTAACTCAATTAAAAAAGGAGAAGAAAATCATATTTTAAAGTCAAACACAAACTTTTAAACTTCACTATGAATAAGAATGATATTAAATCAACATAGGCAAGTTTTAGAGTTGTTGTACACGAAAGTAAGAGCGTTGTGGTCAAGTGGTTAAGCAGCAAACCCCTCGCCATTGGCATAACAAAATATTAGAAAAAAATAAAATGTGCAGTACATAAACATGTCACATGTACATGCGGAACAACCTATGCAGTCGAAAATTGAAATTATCGTTCAAAATTCCTTAAACCCACAATATTTACGACATAAAATGTCGCCTCCACTACAAGAAAATGTATTTACGCCAGTAGGGTTTAGATTCAAATATCGTTTCATGAAAAGTAATTAATAATGACGTTAATTAAATATTAATCTTTGACACTTAAATTTCTTTCATGTGATATTCATTTATACTTTCCAGTTATCGTACAATATACATTTTAAAGTTGGTTATTTGCACACCAATCTTCATAAAGTAATACATTGTTTTTTTGTTGCTGAAGGCAATGCTAAGTATTTATAGCTAGATATGTACTTAAAGATATGCTGAGCCCACACCAATATTACCCAACATCTGTATATGTTGTGTCTGTGAAGGTGGCTAAAAAAGAATAAACTTTACTCATTTATGTGGTAACATGCAATTGCCTTAGAACTTTTTTCCACAACCATTTAGGTTATATTCAGAAGTCAACAGCGTATATGTCAGCTCTCTATGAATAGAAGCCACCATGGATATCTATATTATATTTTTTTAAATTCCCTCCAAACCACAGTTCCTAATTGGTAAACGGTGTAAAACATGAATGTTTCAGTGGTGTAAATGGAGGAGCGCCTTCTTATAGTTATATAGGGGAATGGCACCCCGGGCCCTGACAGTTGCATCTTAACATTCTTTATGTGAAGATATCATGTTTTCGAATTACACTTCAAAAGAAAATCTAAATTAGAAAAAAACAAATCAGTAAAATCACTTTGTAGGGAAGACAGGATTCTACGTTAAACATGTCGCTAAAGCTGACTGAAATAACGCATACTGTTCAGGCGTTCACATTAACAGAGTCCTATTTGTATTTAGGAAGTGGAAATCTCATGGAAAGCTCCCCCTTGACCCCGCAGGACCCGGCTCTGGTCTTAGAATAAAGCCACTAGAAGTTGAGAATATTATTATGTTTATAAGGCTTCATGGTAAAAATAATTAACTCAAAGTATGAAATAGAAATGCAAGAAGAAAACTCACTCTGACCCGGCCAAATGTTATTAGGGTTCCAGCACCATCCTCTACGACTGCCTCTGCGCAAAAACCATGTTTTGGAGAACAGTAAAAGAGCCCAGTCTTCTAACTGGGAAAAGTACCTTTTCAAATCAGAAAACTTAGTATAGGCTTAACAAATAACTCCTCCAAACATACATATGAAGCACTATATGCACCAACACAACCACAGTGGTATATATACATTATCTTTGGTATGCACTAAGTTAGGCTACATTAACTTAATGTAACAGCCAGGTGATGCGTATTCCCACGTAGCTGTAACTCAGTAGTTCTACGCAGGGTTGCAATATTTTCGTGACACAACCGGTCAACTTAAAGGTATGTTGCCATGTAGAGGAGGGCACAGTAGTCTACAGGTGGAGGGGGGGGGGGGATTAGGGAACGGTCTCTCCGTGCAGCAGCCTAGCTACGATCCTGGGTGACTCCGTACAGTCGTAGATACTTCTTACGTGCATTAAACATGGCCATAATACCGTGAAGTTAGACAGACATAGGATAGACACAGATACCATTACGAATGAAGGTTGAGGCTGTATTGTAATTACAAGTGAAAAAATGACATATGGGCGAGAATCTGTTTTCAAATATGTAGGGCCATGAGGGTTAAAGTGAGGCGGTCGGTGTAATTTACTGTGTGAAGTCAACGATAACATTTTAAAACAGTTGTTTCATCGATGCTTCGAAATGTTACCGGTCAAGGCAATTGAAAATAATCCAATGCCAAATTCTCGATTTTGGCTGGTAAACGGTCAAACTGGCAACCCTGTTTCTACGTTTAGTTATATGATATCTTCATCGTTTACACTTACACATAAGCACGCTTATCATGCATTGTACGGAATACGAAAGATTGTGATAGAGGTGTTACGGTGTTCAGGGATGCTTAGATCATTCGACTGGGCTGCAGTATATCAGCCGAATTTTTCTTGACGATGGTGGCGTCAAATTAATGGGGTGGGAGGGCAGGGGGCTTGTTGCGACCCACCCAAAGAGCTTTGCGACCAATCCCTTTCTCGGCTCAAACTGTTGTATCAGAAGACTCAAAACATTACATATACGGCGTATGTTGGACAAAATACCTTATCAATGCAATAGCGAAGCAGTAGCGTAACAAGGGAGTCTTTGCGAAAGTTTTTTCCCGTATAAAATGTCAGTTCTCGTCATAAATGCATGAAGACAATAACATGAAAATGGCTTTAGCTCCTCGTATCGCTGTTTAAAGATTACATATACTAAGTATATTAAACTTCCCTGCCCTCGGGTTGCTTTGTTGTCAACAGCTCAAAACACACCTAACCTCACTGCCTTTAAAATGTTCTGTATTTGTTTGGATAAATCAAATTGATTGATGCCATTCCTCCATTTAATCCTCTCCTGCCCCTCCACCTCGGCCTCGACACACGCACGCAAACTGTCAAACATTACTTATTATGTCTTTCATTACAATAGCGGTTCAAGTACTTGGGTGTAGATAAACGGGACAAGGTGCACATGTCGTAAATACCATACATTTACTGTATCTCAATGAGTGATCTACACAAAGGCCTTATAATTTAAATCGTTATTTTTTCCATTAATTGTGCAAGTTTTCTTCACTGCTTCAGGTGGTACCCGAGAATAAAGAACTTTATTAAAATACATCGTCGTACCAACAAGATACGCTGAGTAGCAATTTTCTTGATATGACGTCAATAAGTTGAAGAAACCTGGTCGAATTGACATTAATGTAGAATGGCGTCAAGATAACAGAGGGCGCGATTCAATATCAATGATGGACTGTCCAATATGGTTGAATACTTTACTAACAGTTAATTGCAATTAATATCGAGAGGAAACAATTAAGTATCCATATATCAAGGACGAGACAACGCCAATAGTTCAGAAACAAAAGTCACTATTTCAGTGGCGGAGGCAAAGGCAAGGATGGGTAGGTGGATTCCCCCTCCCTGCGACCGGAAGAAATGGTTCAACCGGAAAATTCAGCAGGGGAAAATTGAACCATTACTATACCGGAGTAACCTCCCTTTTTTGCAACTTAACTCAAAATAATAATAAACTTGCCTTACTTATATAGACCTGATTTATAGTCTAAATATGCCTCAAAATGCACCAAACAATGAACACTGACCCTTTCTACCTTAATCATTCGTTTTCAGTTTCCACTTTCCCCCAACACGATTTACGTAATCACATGCAATGGTGCTGCACTATTTACACCATAATCAAACCTCCTCTGGGGTTTTATATTTTGCATCCCTTTCAAATATACATTATTTTATACTACCTTAACTACGATAGTTCACACTACCTTAACTTCATTATTTCACACTACCTTAACTACATGTTCTGGTGAACAATTTATCAAGCTCTTAACGGTCCGATCACCTTTCCTTAAATTAGAGTACCTAGGCGTAAGTATGCACATTCCTGGATAGAGGAAACAGTCATAAAAGTGTTTCTATTTAAATTGTTGAAATTGTTCTATTCAGTCAATATCTTACACGTTGGTAGTTACTGCAAAATAGATATTCAATAAACATACTTATGTTTTAAACTAAAAGAAACTGAGATAATTATATAATGCGCGATCAATTCAATGATGTATCTTCAAATGTATTCATCAATCTTAAGTTCAATGTTCATTTCCGTTAATCAATTAATTTATGTTCTTCAATTAACATTAACAATAACATTATAGTTATTTGATGCATATATCTTTATGTCATCTCGGTTTTTTTAATTGCTTGTGTAATTGATTCATCTTTCTTTTGTTCTTCCCGCAGATCCCGATTGATAATCTTTATCTGTTTCAATCTTTCAGCAAAGCTGATAAAGTTAACATTGTCCTCCGTTCTGGTCTTTCTTTGGGCAATCTTTCTACAATATTCAATATAACATTAATAACAGAGAAAGGAAGAGAAATGACAGAGGAAGATGTTAAAGGTTTATTACTCTATGCAGAACAATCAAAGGGTTTACGTGAACTCTGGTAGGTATAAACAACAGTGTAAAATACATGGAATGTCCACATTATTGTTATAAGAGATCTTTGACCTGGTACACTAGCCCGATAGCCCAGTGCACTTTGATCAAACGAACGAGGTACCAATATCTGAGTATTGGAACATTTGTGGAAAAACCCAGTATATCCAAAAGTGGATGTCTGCCGTGGTCCCTCTGCTGCATGTGGCCCCTGGGGCCGGTTAAAGGGGGCCCAAAAATGCATCTGATCAAACGAACGAGGTACCACTTGAAACCAATGTCAACTTAATGCATGAATGCCACATAGTACTGAATGGCCCATGCCAGACAAATTTTCTGCTGCAAAGGGCCCGCCAGACGAACCAAAAGGGCCCCTAAAAATGCATCTGATCAAACGAACGAGGTACCACTTGAAACCAATGTCAACTTAATGCATGAATGCCACACAGTACTGAATGGCCCTTGCCAGACAAATTTTCTGCTGCTAAGGGCCCGCCAGACGCCCCCAAATATGGCCCAAATGCCCATTATCGTAGCATTGACCCAGATTAAATATGCAAGGTACCACTCAA